>JARHVA010000244.1:5462500-5750000 GCA_037957365.1 Torreya grandis
GGGTGAGTTCATTAAGTGACATAGTTGCTATAAGTACCACCTAGGTTCAAATCTCAGTATGGTATTGGAGGCTAGTTATGGATGATCATTGGTATTTTGGGGCTGGTTGTGGTTGTTGATGGTATTTTTAGGCTAGTTATGGCTATTTATTGGTATTATTAGGTTAATTTTGGTCATTATTGGTAATTATGGTACTTGTGATAGATAATCACTTGGGGATCTAGGCCCTTAATTATGTTTTAGACTGATTGGAGCTTCAGTTAAAAGTGTATAGGGTAAGGATCCAACCAAAAACCACTAATAATATAAAAATGAATGCTTTAGATGCATAGTATGCATATTCCTCATCCAAGAACTCCAACTCCTCCAATTTTTCTTTTCCTTGATTGTAAGAGATTTTTTATTCTTCTTATTATATGGGTAGCTCCTTATTATCTTTATTTTCATCTATGAACACATTAGGAATGACCAATGTAGCCTCATCATCTAATTATTCATCATCATCATCATCATCGTCGTCATCATCATCATCATCATCATCATCATCATCATCACTAATACTCTCTTGGACACACCCTTGCCTACTGAATGGGATTTTCTTAGTCAACATGAAATCTTCTACAATGTGTCCATTCCCATATTCATAGACTCAACATTGTATGCCTTGAAACATGGTCTCATAGCTTGGATTTTGCATTTATTGTTGATTTTTTTCTAAAATAAATGGTATTTGATTAGCAATAGCACCCAAAGATTCTATATCATTAAAATAATATGAAGTAACTTATTGATAATACACAAAATTAACTAAGTTATTTACATTAATTAAATTAGTAAGACTCTCATTTGTCACTAGGAGGTTTGGCTAGATAAAGGCTTGGGGTAACACTTCGGTATAAGGAACATATTGGTCCATGGGTTGAATTATAGGCATGATACCTAAAGTATTTTGGGTATAAATACCCTGAGTCATTAACTATTTCTCTACATCAATAGCCTCTTGGTAGACTGATGTTAATGAGGTGAGAGTGGAGGGGTTCATCTTAATGAACATGGTAGTTAGAAGATCCAATTTTTGGAGATATAACCCAATTATTGCATCTTTTATTTATAGTAAAGGATCCCTATTCCTAGTGTATATTTTATGGATCTATGATTGAATACACTAGTTGTCTCATTAGGCCATTTATAGACTGTGGCAAATTGGTAGAACAAGACAAAAGGGTTAATGGGCACACTAGTATGGTTAAGGAATAGGTTTTCAAAGATGGTCCATATTGTGATGCATTATTATTGTAAACCAAGGTACCTAGAGTATGTTGCTTGATCTAATGAAAAGGGGAATAGGTAACAAGCCACATCCTCATGTTGGATTTATCTTCTGATAAGGGCTTCTTTAAAATCTAGAATGTGTTCCTCAGTAGTCTTGACCCCACCATGGATATATTTTTTCACAAAAATTATGGGGATTCTTGGATAAGTCATGGGAAGGTCCTAGAACATTCACAGGACACATATGTCCACCTAGCCAAGTAAATAACATGGATGGGCTAAAAAAACTAGTCTTCTATTCTTAGAACCTAGAAGATTACTAGGCAAAACTCTAAAAACAAAAATCAAGTTAGAAATACTCTAATTGGCCCTCCTTATAGTTTTAATCTATTGATGGTCATTTTATCAAAACCATAAATTGTAGGTTTTTAAGGTCCTTGTTAGGTTCCCTAAAATCCTCTCCTAAAAGGAGATTCATGAGAAATCTCCCCAAGGTCTCTTCTATCTAGTCTAAACACATTAATCTTCACTCAGTGGCTCGTTGTGACCATTATAATTCAAGGGGGTTGTTTTGGTACTGGAATATCTTAGATAAATCATTTTGAATGTGGAGCTTGCTACCATAATCAATTTGTAGATATATTAAACATGAAAATATAGTTGATTTAAAATGTGTGTTCATTTCATACATGATTAAAAAATGTAAGAATAACATTAAAAAATAGAATGCAATCAAAATAAACATGTAATTACATATTATGACTTAGGATCTACTCTAAAAATTAAATAAACAAGATTTATAAAGAAAAATATATGAGAAAGGGAAAAGAGATAAAATCCTTATCATTCTAAAGCAAAATCCATCCATTATGTTCACAAGCATCAATTAAATTCAACCCTCGCCTGGTCAGTGTATGCAAAACCATCACTAGAGCTGATACAAGATCCTAAGGAAGGATAAAGTGAGAAAATACAATAACACCACCACCATATTACATGTGTAAGAAATGCTAACAAATCTCCATCACTTCCATTAATTGATAATATCTTGAGTAGCACAATGTTGGAATGACTACAACCTTCAGGTTTGAATTTCACCAACATTATAATAGTGAAACAAAGAGAGAGAGAGATTACACTATAAATAAAAATAAAAAAATGAGTAATTCAATATTTCTCCAATGAGGAATTAAAAAGCCAATACCTTGTGCATCAAAAATGCACTAATTTATATTGAATCCAATCTCCAAAAAGGAAGCCTCATGGAGTGTTAAAATCTTAAATTTCCTCTTCAACAACATTTTTCTTCAAGTGAATGATAATTAGTCCTTGTCCCACATGTACCTTTAGACCCATACCTATACCCATGTTATGGGTGACTTTTTAAATGTTCTTTGACCTCTTTTGAGTCATACATAGCCTACATTGATGGCCAAATATTCTCTCCCACATGCAATCCTTCTAAACTTATTATTTTGGGAGACACACCCATGTGGGTGGGTAGGAATATATATGTTGACATGATATTTATTGAAAATTAGTAGAGAGTGGACCTTATAATATTCTCACTTACTCACATAGGTGGTTCATACACTTTATGATTAGATTCAGCTCAAACTAAAAATAATTATTCTTTTACAACCCACTAATAAAGCTCCAAAATGGTTATAATCACCTTTACAACCCACTAACCCAATGGGGTTAGGTATGGACCCCAAAATTTCATGCAAAACAAATTTTTATTATCATTAACACTATCTAAAAGGTAGTCACAAGGAAAAATTCAAAATTCCAATGTTGTGGAATGTGTGCCTCCAAAATTATGTTAACTTCCATCCAAATGGATGATTTGTCCCTTTCCCTTTAAAATATCTCTATGTTAACTTTCAAATCACTTTATGCCTGCAACAAAAAATAAAATTTCATTAAAATTTAGTAATTTAAAGCTCTAAGACATAATTGTTCACATAAATATAAAAAATTAGCAATTAAAAGCTTTAATGTACAAAAAATATTCAAATTTAGCAATTAAAAGTTTTTATGCACAAAAATATGAATAACGTATCATAGGAAGCACTTTGCATGAGATTTAACAACATAAAACATTCATTTTTAAACCAAGTGTAAAATGTAAAAATTTCTCACACAAACATGGTCTACACAATAGAGGTAGTTACAGGAGCAAAAGATAAAAAGAGGTTCCATGATTTCATTGATTAAATTAAGGCATGTTATGCAAGAAAAAACAAGTTATACAAATATAGGATGACATGGACCCTAGAAAAAATACCACAAAACCTAGGTTTTATCCATAAAAATGTATATAATGGGAAGGTACTTGAAATATTTAATTCAATTCAACTAAAAATAAAATATTCATTTAATTACTTTATATATCATATTAATGTAAATTATTTTTATTTTTACATGCAAGTATTTAAACAAGTTTGTCTGAATATTTAAAAAAATAAAAGTGGATAGCCTTAGTGATAAGCTATCATTTCTACTTCCTAATGAAATCTTAGAAAAACGGGTTTTGGTTTTTGATCTCTACACAAATGGTGGGCTGCCTTATAACCCTAAAAAATATAGTGACCATGATACTAATCTAAATTCATTAGACAAACTTATGATAAGATTATTCAAAGGCACAAGGGATGGAAAACATAGTTATGAGTGGAGAAGTTTAGTTGCGAGTGACTCTTGAACCTAGTGTGAAGGCAATAATTTTAATTGTTTGTTGTAAAATAGTGAAGCAGAAAAGTCTCAAGGGTGAAAATTATGGACTATTTGAATTCACAGGTTCCTAAATAACTAGTTATGATGGAATGTGTTATATTAAATGTGATCAAAAATTTTAGCGTGGATGAAATTCACTTTATTTAACTCTGTGAGGAATTCAAAGATGAAAATGGAAAACAAGAAAGGAGAAAAATAGATGATATTATGGAAATATCAAAGGATTCAATTGACCTCTTGGAATTTGATGTAGAGGAAACACTTAATAATTCACTCTCTTATCTCTTATTTCAATTTGTTCTTCCTTTATCAAATCTTAAGGCAAAGAGTTTAATAAGGGATTCTGAGTTTCAATGTTTGTTTATGATCCTTATGATCTTTTTCATGCTCATGATATTCCTAATGGACCACTTATCCAACTCACAAAACCTCTCAATGCATATTTCACCACCTACACAACTTATTTCTCTTTAGCAGACAGTCTTGTATCCTTTTTAAGGATTTTTGCATTGGTACGGTCCATTACGAACTAGTTTTAATAAACTATTGACATTTTATAACACCCTCTATCTTGTTTTCCATCTCCACAAATTTTATTGGCAAGACTCCACTCATAAGTCACCTTTCAATTACTTTTTAGGCTCTGTTTAGGCCTAATTAGGCCTCCATTATCATGTATCACACACTATAGAGACGATTACATAAAATTATTAGTCAAACATTAGTCTAATAAATCAAAGGAAAAATGCATAAGAGTAAACCAAATTAAGCCTATCTATTCATGCGGGAATTATAAAGGATATCAAGAAACATAATAAAGAAAACAACACCATATTACCTTCCCAAATGGATTCACCATACCATTGAGGCTCAAAAGCATGTTCTCCCTTGATCAAGAGATCTTGTCATCAACAACAATGGTGGCCAACTCCTATAATGTCTCAAGAACTCCTTGTAAAACCTAGGCTTATGATTTGAAATGACTAAAATAGCCTATCAATGAAGCTTGACAAATAATATCAATGGTCAAATGCAAAGGATTGTGGAGACAATTTAGCATTATAACTTTTCACAAATCAAGCTTAAAAATGATGTTTGTGGCCTCTCTATTTATAGATTTTTGAGATTGATCAGAATCAACCTGAACTATCCATCTCAAGATTGAGATGTCTGGCTAAAGATTAATTCAATTATGTGATTAAAATTCATAAATAGGCTCATCAATATTTGGGATAGAGGGGCATTTAAGAGGCATGGAGGTTATTAATGAGGCATGAAAGACCCATAATCTTGATATTTTATGTATTTATGGCTTATGGATGCCACCCCATATGATGATGTCATTAGGTGATGTAGTTAATAAAAATAAATTTCCAAAAAGAAGTATTCAAAAACTCTCATGGAAAATCCACTTAAGATCTTGATTCAAATTAATTAACCTTAAATAAGGTTAATCAAATTTTTTGTAATTATATAGAAATTGGCCCTCAATTAATCAAAATGGTCAGAATGTCATATTATTGGGTCATTATTTGACTAGAGAAGAATTAGAAGGTGATATTAGATGCATTGGAACCATATTCCCATTTAGGTTGTTGGTGAAAAAAAATAACAAAGGTACATGATCTGTACTGATGAATTAGAAGAAAAGAGCAACCTAGGGCACCGAGGTGCAAAATTGGCAATTTGACTTGAAATTATTTGATTAACGTTATCTGGCCCATAAAATGCATTTCCTATTTAGGGATACTTTGACCTAAATCAACACTTTTAAATGACAAGTTTGAATCATTTAGTGTGTTTTAATGATGTTAGGAATTAGATGTCTACATTTTGCCCCTATTTAAGAAGGTGTATTGAGACATTCAAAAAAAGCAACATCTTTTCAAAGAAAAGAGTTGTCAAGAAGAAATTGGAATAGACCCATGATTCCCCCTTGAGAGTAAATACTAGGATGGAAGAGAAGGATGGAATCTCAAAAAGAGAGAGAAAGTGAGAGATTAACTGATGGAATAGATCACATTCAGATGAGCTAATGCTTGCCCACATGATTACCATCAATGATCAAGATATAATTTAGAGTTATAATAGGCCCCTAAGATAGGGGGAATGGGAAAGATACAATCCATAAATGTAAGGGACATACTTTAAATGTACCCAATTTGAGAGTACAAGAGGTGCACTTACAACATTAATCAATCCTAAGACAAGTTGCACATGAATTATTTCCATCATGGGCAGTAGTGTGGAGAGCTTGGAATTAGAGGAAAAGAGAGAACATTATACTTCAGGAAGGGAAACACCACTAGAATGGGGTCTCTAAAGAGAAGATAATAAGAAGTTCCCCAGTAGAGCAAATATGATCATGATAAAATAGTTTTTCCCCAGTAGGGTAAATTTTTTATCATTGATAAAGAATAAATAATGGGTTGCCCCTATAGAGCTGATTTTATTATAACGTTGTTCAGATGTTGTGCCCAAACATGGGTAATTTGCAAGTAAAATATCTCAAGGATATAACCTAATAGATAGGTTAAAGCAATCAGGCATAAATGTACATGCGACAATCTAATGGCTTAGAAAGATACATAAAACCAAGCATACGAGAATGCACAAAGTGATGAAAATAAGAATGAAAGATATTCAATCTAAAAATAGATGTATAAGATAAGTGGACGTTGCCTACATAGTTCCATAGAATCATGTTCTAACATGAACTTCAAGCCAATGTATTTCACCCAAGTTTGGGAGAAAATGGAATTAAAAATGATGAAAACTGACCAAGAATTGATTAGACTCAAAATGTATGCAAAGAGATGCATATCTAAGCATAGAGTCAAGGACTAAAATGCATAATACCTATATTCCTAATTCCCTATCATGATCATAGATTATGCAAAGTGTTCTTGAGAATCATTCATCGAATCTGTGTTGATGTTAAGACTTTGAGACCTGAGCACAAAGTGCTTGCTATATTAAAATAAATTAAGCATCATAAGTATCAATAACTTAGAATGATATAATATTCCAATTTCACTAATCTGGTTTAAAATTGAATACTTATAACTAAATATAATGGTAAAACAATGACCAAAACTAGAGTTACAAGTATATATATTTAAACAAAAATCCAAAGACAAAGAAAAATATAAACATAAATGAACCTAACTTGAAATCAATATATGATCAATCAAGACTTAAGTAGGAACAAAAATGTTTAAAAATAAAAAATAAGAACATCTTTATGACATGAGACCAATATATAAATAATCATGATCTATGTGGACCATCAAGATATTCTTGAACACAAAAGAGAAAAGAAAAATCAAACAAAAAAAAAAAGACACCAACAACAATCAAATAAAAAAAATGGTTCAAGAACAACTTAATAACATAGGATCAACATATAAATGATCAATATCCATGTGAATCATCAAGATGTTCTAAAACACAAAAGAGATAAGCAAAAACATATAGGGAAACACAAGACCAAGATGAGACAAGAAGTAATAATAATAATAATAATAATAATAATAATAATAATAATAATAATAATAATAATAATAATAATAATAATAATAATAATAATAATAATAATAATAATGCCTAGTTTTTGTCAGAAGTATTTCAAATCCATTATATAAAAATTTCATCTATTTCAAAGTCTAGCTTTTGACGTCGTTTGGCCAAGAGTCCTAGTGCATGCCTTGTTTAAGCCTAGATTTTGATGCCATGTCCAGTAAAAAGACCTAGCAACAGTTTATTTTCCTAGTTTAGATTGATTTAAAACACTTTAACCTTAGAGTTTGGTATTTCAATTTTAGGTCAATTTACTTGATCCTTTTGTATAAGATGTGTAATGTTATATACTTAATTTCATCTTATTTTATCATAAATCATTGCATAAACCTTTCCATCCTTTTGATGAATCTAAACCAAGTTTGAATATCATATTTTAGACATTGTATTTTTAGATTTTGTATAACTCTCTTCCTTTTTTATCATAAAAATATTTACTATGGATCCCAACATGTATTCCTACACTCGTAGTGGACTTATGTACAATCTAAGGATTAGTAATGTGGTTGCATAATAGGAAATGGTGTAAGACCCCTACATAGATAATATTACTTATGAGATGGATACTTATCCCTCTTATAATACTCAAATAGGGGCACAAAACTAAGATCCATTGGCTAACTATTTGTTTAATACACCACCATAATCATAACAAGACCAATAACAAACTACCCAATACCTAGCTACAATACCCACAATTGAAGAACCAATTCCTCAACAATCATATTCTATTAATAAACCTTCCATGTATGATCTATTTTTATTTGAGCATCATTTTTTGGATAAAAAATATGATATTTTGGTTAGAGCCATAGAAGTAGGGGCTAAGTTTCCATTAGACTTCCCTCATGAAAGTTTACCAAGCCTAGTAAGAATGCCTCAAAACCTATTGTATAGTCAACAAGATTCTTATATTAATCTTTTATCTCTAATCCAAATCATGTATCAAGGCCCTAATATTCATAATAAAGGAAAGAACCTCATAGAAGACCACTTTAACCAAATGCAGATAGCATATCAAACCTACCTAAATCTAGCATGTAATTTCAATTAGATGACCAGGGTGAGTAAACCTCTTATTAACTTAGTTCCTTCAATAAGAGTTTTTATAGAGCTAATTAGTCAAGACAATCAAGGTGCAGACCCATCAATTTAGAATAATTTGGTTGACAACTTATTTCATACTCCAACCATCGAAGAAGTATCTTCTGATTCTATGCATAATAGTGGCTTAAACATAGTGGGTTTTGCACAAGCAATGTCCAATCCAGATCAAAGTGGTGGTAATATGCAAGTAGCTAGCCAAAAAATTTGCCCTTAGTTAACATCATAGGTGGTTCTCACAATTAGGGAGTAGAATTTTCTGCATCCCAATCTCAATCAACTACTTATAATTCTCAACCAGCCACTTTTTTAAGCATGCAACCAACAGGATTAGGTATCCAGCTAGCAACCAATGTTGTGCCTCAATAGAAAAATGTGATGAATCCAGCTCCTCCTCAATAATTTATGAGTAGTATTCCACAATAGTAGGTAAAATCCAGTGTACCAACATAATAGTTATTGCATATGTTATTGCCTTAATATGGGGCAACTAATGTTTTACCTCCTCAGGTAGTATCAAACATGCCTCTCTAGTTGTAGGTTGGTGTGCTGATTCAAAACCAAATGATGTCTAACCAAAAATTTATAACTATTGGTCAGTGACAAATGTCAAATATCCAACAAGAATGAACTCCCCAATAGATAATTGTGTAACAAGGAGTTCTAATATTTCTCAATTACCTACTAGGCAACAACTACCCTTGGTTCAAAATGTGCCACTTATTCAAAAGCAAGGTCTTAGTTCACAAGTTTCCACTCAATATCAAGGTTTGATTAGTCAACATGTACCTTTTCAACCACAATAGGAACAATATGGTTACATCCCTCCATCCCAACCACAAAATCCTTAACATCAAACCTTCATAACCAACCCTAACTAGAATATTACACCATAACATGCACAATTCTAACATTCAAACCCTAATATGCATATGCATATTCTTGGTCGATTTCCAAACCAATCTAACATATATCAAATACCCCCATCATACCTCAGTCTAAGTACTCCACTCATGACTTCCCAACCATCTACCCAGGCCAATATTCCCACAAGTTTCCTAGATAAAGAATTAAAATAAATGAAAGATGAAATCACCACCATCCAAGTGGGGAAATAGATTAAAAATTTTAATTTGGGTGATGTGGGGTCCTATCCTTTCAATATGGATTACTTATATATTCCATTTCCTTCAGGGTATGAGCCCCTAAATTTTATAAATATAAGGGGAAAGGTGACCCCAAAGCCTATTTAATTTAGTTTTTTGTCACATTCCAGCTAGTGGTATATAGCAATATATAACTTTTGATCTTGTTTCCAAGGAGCTTAGCTGGATAAGCCTTGGAGTGGTTCTTAAAGTTGCCAAATAATTCAATAACTAATTTTGATGATCTTTTAGATAAGCTTGTGCAACACTTTTCCTATCATCTCGAGCATAAAATTTCATTGGTTGATTTGATGCAAGCTAAATAAAAAGTTGATAAGAGTTTTGAAAGCTATATATAGCGATGGAGAGAACTTGTAAGTCAATTCACTCATAATTTACTAGATAAACAATTAGCTATTGTATTCACTAAAAACTTGCATAGTGAGATAGCTTATCATCTAGAACTGTAGTGTGCACATACCTTTAAATAAATCATTGACAAAGGTTTGTTGATAGAATGAGCACTCATTAATAAAGGAGTTATCAATCTTAATTCAACTAATCAAAACCAAGGTACCAATCAGGGAAGTGGCCAAAGCTAACATCCAATCCAAGTGCAAGCATCACAACTGGCATATGCCAATAGCCAAGGTCGACTCAAGTAATTCAACTGTGATAGGAATGTTATGGGAAATAGAGTAACTAAGTCACATCATGTCCAAATGGTGCAAACATCATCTTATGAACCTGCACCACCTTTTTAGTTTACTACTACCTAA
Organism: Torreya grandis; assembly: GCA_037957365.1. Classification (NCBI taxonomy): domain Eukaryota; kingdom Viridiplantae; phylum Streptophyta; class Pinopsida; order Cupressales; family Taxaceae; genus Torreya; species Torreya grandis. The sequence goes on from JARHVA010000244.1 coordinate 5,473,119, forward strand.
TAACCTCTTCAACCAATGCTATAAGTAGAATAAGCAAGACTTGTGTAATTAATACCACAACCCTTGTCATTACAAAACCCTCCTCTAAGGAAAATTGTGCCTACACATCATGTTTTTAGTGACATTGGAGAACCTATTGAGTTTGTATTTTGTAAACTTATTGCTACTAATTTGATTAGTTGGCTTATACCAAATAATTATCCTCAAAGCATCCCTTATCCTGATTGGTACCATGAAAATGAATTGTATGAGTATCATCAAGTCAACGAGCACAATTTATGAATATGTGTGTAAATCAAGCATTTAATTGAAAATATGTTGGATAATGGGGAGATCACATTGGGTGGTGGTTATTCTACCTATAATCATACTCTTGTCATTTATCAAAACCCTTTTCCATAACATAATTAGTAACAACAACAATATCTATGACCAATGCAACAACAAAATCAACAGTATCAAAATCAAAATTAGAATCAATAGTAAAACTACCAGAATCAAAAATAAAACCAAAAACACCAAAAAAATGGATAAAACCAAGGTTATAATGGTAATGACCAACAAACCTACCATGTAATTACACATGACTACAATAAGGTTGTAAGTCATATTGTAGGGGGTAGTGTTAATACCATCTCTGTTAATCCTAGATCGAGCACTAACCAATCTAAACCATTGCTAAATAATTACATTTAACCAAATTACATGGATAATCCTTCTTTGACCTAAGACCACATGCAGGGAAACAAACAAATCAAGGTTCCACTTTTAGACCTTATATTGATAACTCATCCTTACCTCGTGACCACATACAAATGCACCCACAACTGAGACTTGTCTTATTTGGTCCCACAACATCACCATCATTTTTTAGCAATCATGGTCCTATATTCAATCTCAATTGTGTATTCACAACTTAGAGGTCAAGGATTACCATCCTAGGCCGACAACCATCTATCACTTTTCTCATTATCCAACCAGTCATTCAACCTTGAAATAAACCATTTACCACTGACCAAAAAAATAAGTTTGATATTTATGGAATAATTATAAAAGACACCAGCCTAGATCTCAATTTTAGATTTGTTGTGAACGTCAACAATCCAAAAGAACATTTTGAATGGGTTATTAACCCAATCCACTATTTCCAATGACATATCCCCTAATAAATTTCAAGATTTGGTTGGACACCTAGCTCCCTCCCAACAAGTCACATTCAACTAAAGCAATATGTTTTCCCTTGGCCCACTCCATAATAATCTATTGTACATATAAATTTATATAAAGTGACATAAATTGAAACATGTCCTTATAGACAATGGATCAGGCCTCAACATAGTGTCTCTAAAGCTCATCAATATTCTTGTGTGCATAATGGTATATCTCTAACCAAAAATGATAACTATTAGAGCCTATGATAATCAAGAGAGAGAATCACAAGGCACCATTAGCCTACCAATTATCATTGGGCCTTTAACCCATGATACACTTTTCCATGTGATTGATCTTGGGTTGTCATATAATATGCTTCTAGGTAGGCCTTGGTTACATGAGATTCATGTAGTCCTATCAAAACTTCACCAATGTATCAAGTTCTCCCACTCAGGGATGGAAGTAAATATTTCAGGAGATTTACACCCATATGAACACTACAAACATCTCAAGGCCAAGTTTTAAAGCTATAATTACCAATATGACATGAATCCAAGTTCTAATTAGGATAAATGAAAGGCCATACTTTTGATTATTTAGAGGATAATTACATAGATCTTAATACCTTAGATTCCCTTTCCCACATGCCACCTTGTAAAACTTCCAATCATTACACCATTTCAGCTAATAGCCTAGGAGAATAGTAAATGCATGATACCTTTCATATTTATAATATTCCTTAGAATCCAAAGACCTTTAGAAGACCTAAAGTTACCCCACACATGCATTGGTAATAAAAGAGCAAAAATAAAGGACCTATCATATTTGTACTAGAATCTAGCCTAAAACCAAACCCTCTCAAGGGATATGAATCATGGTTATACAATGATGACCAAGCTGATTGTTATAAGAGTGCAAAGTATCCTATTCCCAATAGGATCATAGGGAATCAAGACTATGAAGGAAGAGGCCTCAGACTGAATCAACAAGGAACCATTGATCCAATTTCCATGACCAAATACAAAAGACCCTATAGACTTAGATTTAAACTGCTTGGAGGTGACCCCACATATCTTATTTGCATTCCATCACTAGTAACTAGTGATGATGATGCCAAAATTAAAGTAGAGTTTGATCATAGCCTTATCTTTGATGACCTAGCTAAGACTAACATGTTTGATAATAATGTTATTTGTACCCTTGCCCTAATCATTCATCACAACCCATTGTTATTATACTATCCCTAATTGATAGATTGGGACCAAAAAGAATCTAGTTTACCAAATGATGTGGCATTCTATAATTTTTTAGGCCTTATAGATAACATTCTATTGGGAGATCATAAACCAAGATTCTCAATCACATTGGATCATGAAGCCTATTTTGAAGAGCGGGTGAACACCCTTAGCCAAAAATAAATAAATAAAAAATTGAGGTCCCAAAGTGAAAACCTCTTTGAGGTGCTTTCTAACTAGGTAAAAAGTAAAGATAAAGGCCAATATAGTGGTGAAAACCTATTTCAGACACCATTAGATGGGGGTGTTTATTCTTCTTTGAATTTAGACTAGGAGACCACCAACAATGAACTTGCCTATGGATCTAAGTTCAATTTTGAGCAACAACAAGTGTTTGATCAAATTCATCAAGAATTTTTGACTATTTTTTTCACATGGCTAGATCTCCCATTGGGGACTTAGATTCATCATTCCCAGGAGAAGTTGAAGAGCAAGTCCTAATAGAGGACCTTGATATCATCCAACATTTCAAGTCTTTGCCTACTATCCTAAAAGATGGTTTGACCCTTCTGGTCAAAGATACAATAGAGATAAACATCAAGACTCCATCATACCCAAAATGGATAAACTTAGGCACATCCCTCATTGAGGAGGAATGTGAAGTCTTTATAGCTCTATTGAGATAATTTGTAGATATCTTTACATGGGCTTATTCTGACATGCTAGGTTTGGACCCCACCTTGGTTTTACATCACCTTGTGGTAAATCTTGATGCCAAACTAGTTAAGCAAAAGTAATGAAAGATGAACCCTTGCATTATTGTATTAGTAAATAAAGTTTTGGAAAACCTCTTAGAAGTAGGATGTATTTGATCTATTAACTACTCAAAATGGATATCTAATGTTGTACCTATTATCAAAAAGTCTATAGGAATCATAATCTATACAAATTTTAGAGACATAAACAAAGCTTACTTGAAAGGATGACTTTCCATTGCATAATATTGACATGATCATCAACTCCATGGTGGGTTATGAGATGATTTTTCTCATGGATGACTTTTTAGGATATAACCAAATTAGAATAGCACCAACAGATCAACATAGAACAACATTCACCACTCCATGGAGACTATTTTGTTATCAGGTATTGTTGTTTGGTATTAAGAATGATAGAGCCACCTATCAAATATTCATGGCCATAATATTCCATGATATGATGCATTATATTGTTTAAGACTATGTCGATGACATACTAGGCAAATCAAAAACTAGGGCCAACCATCCAACAATGCTACGTAGAATATTTGAAAGACTACATGAGTACAAAGTCTAACTAAATACAAAGAAATATGTGTTTGGAGTAACATCCAAAAAATTTCTTGGCTTTATCATGTCTCATAGTGGCATTGAAGTCAGCCCATCTAAAGTCCAAGCTATAATAGAGATGTCACCACTAACCAATTTAAAGTAGCTCCGTAGTTTGTATGGCAAGATCTAATCAATCTAACGCTTCATATCTTAGTTAGTATATAAGTGTCATCCATTTACACATTTTATGAAGAAGGGAGTTATATTCCAATGGGATAATCACTACCAAATAACTTTTCAATAGATAATAGATTACCTAGCAAATCTGCCTATTTTGTTACCCTCTTATCGAGAAACCATTTGTGTTGTACCTAATAGCTACAGATAATACCTTGGGGGAACTTCTAGCTCAACATGATGATAATGAAAAAGAGTATACATTATAATACTTAAGTTTTACATTGGTCATGTATGAACACAACTATTCACCTATTGAAAAATCTTGTTTATTCATGGTATTTGTAGCTAAAAAATTGTGACACTATATGTTGAACAATAAGACCATGTCATTTTAAAAGTATATCCACTCAACTATCTACTATCTAAAATAGTTTTACAAGGCAGAATGGCCAAATGGATCATGATTCTTAGTAAGTTTGACATCGAATACGTTAATCAAAAAGCCATTAAGGGGAAAGTTATTTTAGATCAGCTTGTTGAAGCACCCCTTATAGACATAGAGACACTCACATTCCAATTTCTTGATGAATACATAATGACCATCATTGACTTACCTTTTGAAGAGAAACATTGGAAGATATATTTTTATTGATCATTCATGGCATGTGGATTAGGGGTAGGCCTTTTATTTATTACACCATAATGGGATCTAATCTCTAAATCATTTAGGATCAATTTTCCTTGTACCAAAAATATGGCTGAATATGAATCACTTATGATAGGGCTTCACCAAGCAGTATAATGAAAATTATCTCATCTCAAGGTTTATGACAATTCTTAGTTAATAATCAATCAAGTTATAGACCATTTTTAGACCAAAGATGACAAGTTGGTTCCATATAAGGCCATGGTTGACACTCTCAAACAATAGATTGATGACATTCAATTTGAGCATATGTCAAGGGCTAGTAACAAAATTGTAGATGTTATGGCCACTATTAGATATTTGATTCAACAAATAGATAAAGCTAGAGAGTATCAGTTCCTCATTGAGAATTTATTTCACCAGCTCATGAGCCTTCTACTATCATGATGATTTGTGATATTATTGGTGTTAGGTCTATCTGGTACTTAGACCTTTACAACTATCTTCATGACCAAGTTTTACCACTTGACCTCTCCCAAAAACAAACCAAAGCCTTTATCCATCACTCCACTCATTATAATCTACTTTTATCAACCCTCTACTATCGTAGTTTTGATAGAACTATGCTTCATTATTTAACTTTGATAGAATCTACACTAGCATTATGAGAAGTACATGGAGTATGTGGAGCCCACTCTAATGGGGCGGTCTTATCCAAAATGATTTTATGTACTGGTTATTATTGGCCCATAATAGATGTAGATACAATTACACATGTAAAAAAGTGTGATAAATGTCAATGACATGCCAATCTAATTCATGCCCTAGCCAAGCCTTTGAAACCAATGTTAACACCATGGCCATTTGCTACATGGGGACTCAACCTCATTGGGAAAATCAATCCTACATCTTTAGATGGCCATAAACATATCTTTACCACCACCAAATATTTTACTAAGTGGGTCAAAGCTATACCCCTCACGTGACTGAAAAACATATTTCCAAGTTCATTTTCAACCATCTCATCTATCACTATGGTATCCCCTCCAATATTATATACTATAATGGAGGATCCTTCAAAAACAAAGATGTTGAATAGTTATGTACTGAATACAATATTATACAACATTTCTCTATGCCATATTGCCCTCAAGGTAATGGTTAGGCTAAGGCATCCAACAAAACAATTATTAACATTCTAAAAAAGATTTTCAATAATGTTTGTCATGACTGGCACTTTCAAATATTCTATGCCCTTTGGGCATACCATACCAATCACCATACCCCCATAGGATCCACTCCATACTCACTTGTTTATGGTACTGAAGCCATACTTCTTATTGAGTTTGAGTTACCTTCACTATGCATATCTTTCAATCATGTCTTAGATGATCATTACTATTGAGTAGCTCTCATATAAGAGCTAGACCTACTTGATGAAAAATGCACAGTTACACTCAAAAATCTTCAAGAATATTAGAATCAACTCAAAGGCCACTACAATCGGTGCATCAAGTATAAAACATTTTAACTCAGTGATCTTGTTCTAAAAGAAAATCAAAAGAATACCATGACTGAGAAGAAGCATAAAGGTAAATTTAAACCAAACTAGATAGGGCCTTTCATCATTATTGTAGATTATGGATCAGGAGCATACAGGCTTGCCAAACTAGATAGAGATGAACTTCCTGAGTTGATGAATATTATTTACCTCACACAATACAATGATTAAACACTATGGTGTATTGTCTATAAGGACCATTTTAGTTGTGCCACTTTATCACTTTTCTTCTTTGTATGAATATCATTCTTATCATTCCTCTTATCCTATTACTTATCCATTTTACCATTCCATTCTATCGACCAAGTGTGTATTGAATCCTATCTACCTAGCTCATTTTATCTTGGTTTCTCCATTAGTTGCACATTTTTATCACCAATGAATCCAATCAATTTTAGCAATTATTTTGAGCATTTCAGATAGAGTTCATATTTTGAAGTAGTATGATAGAAGTTTTAGTAGTTACATCTTTCATTTTTTGTTTCTTTTTTATCACCGGTCTTGCTACTAATTATAACCACCTATGGGAAAATTAGTAACATTAATTTATGTCATTGTATCCTAGTTATAACCACCTATGGGCAAACTAGGGGCAACATTTATTTATTGAGCCTTAACATACCAACTTGCCATTTCATATGTCGTACTATGCCTTTATCTCAACTATGTTTGTTTTGTTTTGATTAACTACTACACTAATCAAATTCCTCCATTGTAAGGTAGAACTATAATGACTTGAGGTCCTACCCTGGGACTATGTAGGCAACACTTAATACTTGTTGAGGTTAGCTCAGTCACCCTTTCTAGCCACACTCTCACCATTTTACAAGATCACTAAGCCACACTCTCACTATTTTTTAAGCAACCTAAGTAACGCTCTCTCCATTTTGTGACTTGAATAATTTAGTAAAGATCGAGTTTAGATACTTTAAAATTTCCAAAAACCATTTTTGAAACTGTTAGAAAAAAAACATTGATCTTTTCTTTACCTTAAGGATTTTGAGAACCCTTACTAAGTCACAAGAAAATCAATTATTCCTTAGTTTCCCCATCCTTTTTGGCCTTTATCCCACACACTTGACATTTTATAAGACCATTCCCATTCTTCTATCACATTCATTTTATTTGTTTGCATTTGTTATCATTTTCTTACCATTTCTTGGGAGAACTACATTTGGCCTAAAGTTTTTATTGGATAATACATACATGGAATAATATAGGTAGATTCCACTTGCCTAGTACATATAGAGACAACTCAGCCACCCCTTCTTTTTCTTCTATTCCCCCATTCTGTTAGTTTGTTAAGTTGTCACCTATTTTCTAAGGGCAATGCTCATATGACTTAAATTAACTTGTTTGTCTTTTTGTTTGTTTGTTTGTTTATTTTCACTTCTTTATTATTTTTTTTGTATGATTATTTATTTTCTTTAAATATTATTGCCTTGATTCAGTCTGTGTGTGTTCATTGGGTGATTATTTGACCACACTTACACTTGAATCCATCCATATTCATATGTCTACACTAGCATCATGGTTTCTATCATTGGTGCATTATTTTCTATTGAGTATTGGATTACAGGCATCAGTCCTTATGCATATTTTGGCCAAGTCCTCATGATGTTATACCATGATGCCTACCAACATGTGCTACAACAAACCTCAGCTTTAGGAAGTCTAATCAACAATGGCAGCATTGACATCTCTTTGGCACTAATATTTTGATTCAACCCCAATCATATCCCAAATAGAGTAACTAACCATAAAATAATTTCAACCTTTGTTAGTTTATATGAGCATCTCCCTACTATTAGGTTGTTTCATTTCATCATTACCCTCTATTTTAAGTTACCATCATCATTAGCTAAATCAATCATGTTTACCATATTGAGGTACAATGATTATAACCACCTATGGGTAAATCATTTCACACTATCCCACCTGTATTTATTAATGATTATAACTGCCTTTAGGTAAATCATTATGTTGTCACCACTTTAATTTTTTTGCCCATACAGGGGCATATTTCTATCTTTTTTATCTATCCTAAATGGGTCAACTCCATCTTCTCAATTATTATAATCACCTTTGGGCAAATCATTTTATTTTTATACCACATTACCATTATCAGGGTACAATGCTTATAACCACCTTTGGGTAAACCATTATACACCATCCTACTTGAATTCTCAATAATTTTAACTAAATTTTCAAACTCATTATGTTTTCACTCCATCATTTTCATTTATTTTATCCCCTTAGTTTGCTTATTTCTTTTTGAGGGACCATTTTCCAACCTTTCCTTTTGTCAATCATTCCCTCAAAGGGCATCATGCAGTTAGTTCATCATCATTGTAGTTTTAGACATACATGACCTTTTCATTCTTTGATAATATGTTATTTGATCCAAAACTTGGAAGCTTTGGTTGAAAGATAATTCAAGAAATAAGAACAACATAATTGTAATAATGTTATCTCTGAGAAGAGATGTTTTATTGATCAAATTTGTAGACCCAAACATATGCCTATCTTTGAGAAGAGATGTTTAATTTCCATTTCTGGTTACATATTCATTTATACACATTTTTAAGGTAAGATAAGGATGTGTAAGGTCATCAATCTCGAGGGAAATTAAGTGGTTCAACTTCCACAATTTACAATAATATAGAATTCAAGGAATTACTATTTATAGAAACTTACTATTTTTAGACTACACTACTAAAATTGAAATTTGGGGCACTTACATTTGGTTTTTAGGGGTAAAAACCTGCTGATCAAATCTTAGTGCCATCTCAAGATGTTCCCCTCATTCTTAGTTTTCTAACAGTTTAAATGGGGAGTCAAACAGAGATATGGTATAAAAGTTATGGCTCCCAAAATTTATACCACCAATTGGGGTAGAACCATCACCTGAATTGTCATTGGAAATATTTCTTAGATCATTCCTCCCTCCTTGAGAAGTAATGGTCCCCATTGCATCAATATTTTTCATCAAGTGTGGTAGTTATATTTTTATTTGATTCCTGATGCATACTTGGCATGGACTGTGCTTTGTGGAGTTGTGCAAGGCCTGATTATTCACCATTTCTATCTGACCATCAATCTATAGATGGAAGGCCATGAAATTATTCAGCTTGGTATCTATTTACTTTTATTGTTGTGTCATTTTTGTATTCAAGGCTGAAACATTGGCCCTTTTAGATTCTTGTGGCTTAACCACCATGAAACAAATTTCTTGGCACTAATCAAAGAGATAGATGTAGAAGGTGGTACATCTGGTACCCTATAACACCATGTTCAAAGAGTGAGAGTGATTATTTGAGTTCTTGATTCATAGATTCCATGTCGATCATACATGAATGGCTGACCAAAGAGTACATCACAAACATCTACATTGACCACATCACATAAGACCTCATCTTGGAAAGGTTTTATTGCATATGAGAGAAGACATTGGTGGGTGACACGAAGGTTTCTCCTTGGACTCAAGCATCTAATACTATATGGCTTTGGGTGATGCTTCATGGATAGATTTAGGCTTTTCACAATATTATCAAAGATTAAATTCTTTTGACTCCCACTATCAAGAATGAAATGTAGAGGCTTACCTTTCACCTATAACTTAGAGTGAAACAAACTTTCCTTATCATCTCACCTCTCCTCATGGGTCTATGATGAAGTAATGATGGCATCAATCTTAGCATCTATAATCTCTTCTTCATCCTCTTCGACCATAGGGTGTGTATGAGGTAGCACAGTAGATGTTGAGGATTATGACTCAAAAAGTAGGGACTTGATATCTTGACATTCTTCTTTGGAGTGCATTCTAGATTTGTGGTAATCACACCATTTCCAAGTCTTCTCTTCCTTTTTCTTCCAATGTTGGCCTCATGTTTGACCTTCTTTATCACTTTTCCATTTTATAGGTTGACTCTTTGTATTCATTCTTCCATGCTTTTACTCAATCTTCACCACTTACTTGTATGCCTCACCAAGGGTTTATAGATTGAATATTTCCATCTCCCCCCATATATACCATTGTAATCCACCATGATATTTGAAAACCTTATGTTTCTCACTTTCCTTGATGCCCAATCTCAAAGATAGAGAATGAAAAACAGTGTAATCTTGAATAGATAGTTCCTTACCTTGGTGAAGTTGTTGCCACTCTATATACAGATCATCATATGCTCCAATGGGGTAGTATTCTTCCTTTACAGCTTCTATGAAATCATCCCAAATAGGTTCTACCTCAAGGCCAATATCATCCGTATGGAATCTCTTCTTGTACACTTCCCACCAATTTTTGATAGGCAATGATGCTTTCAAAAGAGAAAAATTGATCTTCTCTTTATTGATGAATTTATTTATATAAAAATAGGAAGACAATTGATCCAAATAATTTTATAATACATCATCATTGACTTTGCCTTCAAATGTAGGGATATCAAAATTCACCTGAACCTTAAAGGGTGTTGGGGCACTGAAAGGATGTGGGGGTGTAGATAAGGAGCTAGAATTTTCCATCAAGATTTGTTGGAAAATTTGAACGAATTATTGTAGCATTTATGTTTGCTATTATTAGAGGGATTCATTCACTATTTCCTTGAAAGGATCAAATATTTCAGTGTTGGCTACCATTTGAAGTCATTTGGAGTGAACAAGTGGATAGTTTGGAAGCTCTATTGTTTTCCACCCAAGCTTCTTGTAGCCTGACCTCATCCTCGAGATCATACACTCTCAAGACAAACCACTCTGATACCACTTATCCAAAACTTAGAATCTTTGGTTGAAAGATAATTGAAGAAATAAGAATAACACAATTGTATAATGCTATCTATGAGAAAAGATGTTTTATTGATTAAATTTGTAGACCCAAACATATGCCTATCTCTGAGAAGAGATGTCTAATTTCCATTTCAGGTTACATCTTAATTTATACATATTTTAAAGGTAGGAGGAGGCTGTGGAAGGTCACCAATCTTGAGGGAGATTAAGTGGTTCAACTTCCATGATTTACAACAATACAAAATTTGAGGAATTACTACTTTTAGAAACATACTATTTTTAGGCTGCACTACTAAAATTAAAATTTAGGGAAATTTCATTTGGTTTTAAAGGTTGAAAACCTAATGAGTGAAATTTAGTGTCATCTCATAGCATCTCCCTCATTCTTATCTTTCTAACGGTTCAAACAGGGAGTCAAACAGAGCTATGGTGTAAAAGTTATGGCTCTCAAAAGTTCTACCACCAATTGGAGTAGAACCGTCCCCTGAATTATCACCTAAAATATTGATCAGATTATTACTATGATTATATCTTTCAATTCCTTCCTAAATATGGGAAAACTATAGACACCTAAAATTAGCCATCGATAACCTCTAACTAGGCTTTTGACCAAATTCCACCAAAATGCATAATTTGGCCTAAAAACACTAAAACACATTAAAAAATTTAAAATTGATATATTCAAGTGATAATTTTGGCTAGGGTATCATTAAATGAGGTAATACATTTTATGGGATATTTATTTTTGATTAGATCATTTCGAGTCAAAATGCTAATTTTGCACCTGGGTGCTCTAGATTACTCTTTTCTATCAAATCTCTTGCATGAGACACGTGCCTTTGTTATTTTACATTGATAACATCCTAAATGGGATAAAAAATCTAATGAATCTAACATCACATCCTAATTCGAATCCAGTCAAATTTTATGATAATAATAAGACATTCTAACCAATTTGATTAATTTGTGCACAAAGAGCCAAGGTTTGCATCAAAGTGCTTAAGCATGTTTAAGAGCTAATTAAACTAAATCATGAGCCTAATTAATAATTCCATGGAACTTGTTGAGTAATTTATTTTTAGAAATGAATATTGATTATCTACATCATTAGGAGACATCATTTCTTGGGAAGACATCCCTAGACCATAAATGTATAAAATATCAAGGTTAACCCCTCCCATGCCTCATCAAGACCCTCCATGCCTATTCAATACCCCTCTATCCTAAATATTGATGAGCATATTTATGAATTTTAATTTCATAATTGAATTAATTCTTATCCACACATCTCTATTTATAGATGGATGATTCAGGTTGATTCTAGCCATTTACAAAAATCTATAAATAGGAGGCCTTGCATATTGAATTATAAGCTCTCATATGCCAAAGTTATAATGTTGAATTGATTCCAAAACTTTATGAAAATTAGTGTTATAATGTCCAAATATTGAGACAAACCAATCCAATCCAAAGCCACACATGGTGCCAAAGAGAGATGGAGGTAGCCACACTTCATTGATGCAGACTTCATGAGCACAAAGCTGAGCAAACCACTACAATAAGTATTTTAGAGCATCCAAGGAAGGTGAAAGAAGGTTTCTTTCATGTTTTAATTTTTTTTACATTTTTCTTTGTTAACTAAGTTCTCCCTAGTAACTAGGCCTAGAGATGTTATGCTAGTGTGTTTATTTCATTTTTTTCATTTTGGGACTAACATAATACTAATCATCCTCCCTTAAGTCAAATTCCTAGTTCATAGAATTAACCTAAACCATGCATCTCCAAATGGAGATGTGTGGCTAAGGATTAATTCAATTATGCAATTAAAATTCATATATAGGCTCATCAATAGTTAGGATAGAGGGACATTGAATAGGCATGGAGGGTCTTAATGATGCATGGGAGGGGTTAACCTTGATATTTTATGCATTTATGGCCTAGGGATGTCTTCCCAAGAAATGATGCCACCTGATGATATAAATATTTAATATTCATTTCCAAAAAGAAATTACTCAACAAGTTCCATACAATTCTTAATTAGGCTTTTTATTTTGTTTAATTAGCTCTTAGACATGATTAAGCGCTTTGATGCAAACCTTGGCTCTTTGTGCACAAATTAATCAAATTGGTCAGAATGTCTTGTTATTGGCCCAAAATTTGATGGGATTGAAATTAGTATACAATGTCAGATGCATTGGATCCACTATCCCATTTAATATGTTGTCAACACAAAATAAAAAAGGCACATGTATCATGTAATAGATTTGATAGAAAAGAGAAATCCAGAGCACTCAGGGGCAAAATTGGCATTTTAACTTGAAATGATCTGATCAAAGATAGTTGGCCCATAAAACATTACCCCATTTAATGATACCTTGGCTAAAATTAGTACTTGAATAAATCAATTTCAACTCTTTTAATATGTTTTAGTGTTTTTAGGCCAAATTATGCATTTTGGTGGAAATTGGTCAAAAGCTTGGTTGGAGGTTATCGGTGGCCAATTTTAGGTGTCTATAGATTCTATCCATTTGTAAAAATATATAAATAGGAAGTCTTACCTATTGAATTCTAAGCTCTCATATGCTAAAATTATAATGCTAAATTGATTCCAAATCTTCATGCAAATTAGTGTTATAATGTCGAAATATTAAGCCAAGCCAGAGCCAGAGCCACACATGGTGCCAAGGAGAGATGGAGTTAGACACACTTCATTAATGTAGACTTCATGAGCACAAAGCTGAGCAAGACACTACAACAAGCATTTTAGAGCATCCAAGGAAGGAGAAAGAAGATTTCTTTCATGTTTTAGTTATGTTTCCATTTTATTTTATTAACTAAGCTCTCCCTAATAACTAGGCCTAGAGATGTTATGCTAGTTTGTTTATTTCATTTTGTTTTCATTTTTTGACTAACACAATACTAATCATCCTCCCTTGAGTCAAATTCCTAGTTCACATAATGGCATGCCCGATGAGATGCAAACTCCATAAATTTGATCATAAAGCTCTTTCAAGCAACCTAATAATCCTTTCCATGCAGGATCTTGGAGGGAGAGGGCCAAAAAGAGTGAAATTTTAAAGTTAAAATTTCATTTTTCTAACAACATTTTTTTATTTCTAGGTGCATCAATTTTACTCTCTGTTATGATATCACTGTTACATAGTAGTGATTTTGTGTAAATAAAATTATTGTTTACTAAATAATGATTTTGTGGACTTGAGCAATGATATTATCCTTCATAATAGTGATATCATCATCTTGAGTAGTGATATCATCCTTTTGGGTAGTGATATCATCCTTTTGGGCAACAATTTCATCATTTTGGGAAGTGATTTCACAAAACAATGATATTGTTCACTCATGAAGTGATTTTATCATCAAAACAATGATTTTGTGTTTTATATGTTTTTTATTTGGTAAAAATGATATTGTTAATTTGGGAAGTGATTTTATAGGTAAACAGTGATATTATGCTTTATGTTTGATCTAACCTGAAATAACGAGATTGTTGTCTGAAATTATGATTATGTAGAGAAATAGTGGGATTGACTATGTAATTTTGATTTTGAAATAGAGATCTCATTTTGAGAATTTTCTTCACTCATTTTCAATTTAGCTTCAAATTTAAAGGGCACTCTAACTTTTTCATTGCAGGATCAAGCTTGGAATTTGTTAAAACATGCTTTTTAGACCTTTTTGAAAGTTTAAAATGGATTAGGAACCTTGTTTTTGGTGCTTAACAAAGAATTTAGATGCCTAGGTAAATCTTTGGACAAATTGTGATTTTAAAGTTACAAATTAAGACCAAGGGGTCAAAAGAACAACACCTAATCTGTCATTTGGGGCCTAAAACTGAAAACACTTATCAAATTTTATCTTCAATGGTTGTTTAAGCCTAGAATTTGTTTTGGAAAAAATGAGGACATTGTATGTATGCTCTTCTATTTATCCCCTTTAGGGAACCCTTAGAACCTTATTGAAAAAATTCCTAGTCTAAGGCATAGAAAGAATGTCATCTAAAGCTCTCTCCAAAAACACACAATAGTTTGAGTGACCTTGAAATGACCCTAAAGTCTTTTTACTAGTCATTTATTTTTATTCAAACTTGGCGTGCGAGGGGGACTTCATCACCTCCCACAATTTCTATAGGGAAGTTTTGACGTAGGGTTTTATCCCCTGACACTGACTTCATCCACATCTACTAGGATCAGAGGTTTGAGTGGTTAAACCACATTCTCCAACACTAGACATATCTGCACTTTGGACATCACACTACACTAAGCAAGCGATGAATGTAGTGGTTGTAAAAAGGAAAAGACATTTTTGCAATAGGCCAAGTGATGAAAACACCCAATTACATGTTTTTATTTTGCATCATGACATGAAATTTAGTATGTAATTGATGTCCCTATAAACATTTAAAAACTTGTAGTTTTTAGCAAATCCCCACTTACCACAAAAGTGTTGTTGGTGTAAGGTGTGCTTCAAGGTCCATGTCATAGTATTATCATTTTAGAGAAGGGGGGGTGTAAAAAACCTACTATATAATGTAAATTTTACTTTTTGGATAAACATTAAAATCCTCTCAAATGGTGCATATTAAAAAATTCCATCAATACCAAGCAACCTTGTCAGTTTAGGACCTAATAATGGTTAATTAGATGGTTTTGTCTTAGATTAAAGTCTTATTTGGAGTTAAAAAATTGGTATGAACAAATGATACAAACCAAAACACATGGACCTTATTTTCCTTTGAACAAAGAGGCATTATGCTACCCACATGAATCATCAATTTGCCTTGTTCAAAGTTCATCAAAACTCAGAGTCATATCATCCATTTTGGCATAATTATGCTACCCAATTGAGTCTACACCTTTTACCAAACATTATTTAAGTCCTTCATTTATAACTTAAATTCAAATTTTCACCTTTATAAGTTCATAGGTTTGATGTGTTAAGTGGTTTTGTCATTTGCACTAAACTTGAGGGAACTTAGGTTTAATTTCCAATTTGGGTTGAAGGTCGTGTAAGACTCATAATTATTATCACCACTTGATAAACTCAAGTCATTTTGTGCTAAACACTTACACTTTGAGTTTATGCACCAAACATTTTTGTGTTACCATCCTATTTCCATCAAGATCATTTGAATACATACTTTTTTTCCTTAGAGATATTATCAAAACTCTAAAGGTATGTATGTCATTTGAGTTAAGAAAGGTGGTATTACGTTGCCAAAATTGTGAGAAACCATCTTTTCCTTAGAGATTTTTTGAAACAAAAATTTTGTCACATATTTTGATTAGTTTAGTGTTTTTATTCTACTAAAAACATTTCAAACGTTGTTTCATAGACCTTTTTCCATAGAGTTCAAGTTTGTACACATTTTTCAAGCTAATCGGAGTATACCTTTGTGAATGTTTATCTAGAATAGTTACGTTGTTCACATTTGTCTAGTATATTTTTCAAAATAATAAAGTTTTATACCATTATTTATGAAAAAACAAAGTATCTCTAAAGTGCCTTTTGTTTCATACCTTATACCTATTTGATCGAGTTTATGTCCAAGAGTCAAATGACTAGTTATTTCCCCCAAAAGTATGAGAAACCAAGTTCATGTCCAAGACTTAAATGTCCATGAGTTAAATGAACATGGTCCAAGAACAACTTAATAACATAGGATCAAGATATAAATTATCAATATCCATGTGAATCATCAAGATGTTCTGAAACACAAAAGAAATAAGCAAAAACATACAGGGAAACACAAGACCAAGATGAGACAAGAATTAATAAAAAGAGAAAGGAGAAGAAATAAAAGGAGAGGTGAAAAATCACAAAAAAACACCAAGAAAACTAAAATAAACACACACAAACAAAAAACTAATTTACTGTGATTTAAAGACAAATGTTCATGCACATGTAGTAGAGACATTACTTTCCACCACAACATAATAAAAAACAATGACACAATAATTATTCCCTAATTAAAGAGGAACAATTTCATAATAAATGGTGAAAGAGAATAAAAGGAAGGGGTTGGATGATCTGAATCTATATGTACAAGACAAGTGGACATTACCTACATAGATTCATGGATGCATGTTCCAATATGAACTTTAGGCCAAATGTAGTTCTCTCAGGAAACAAGATAGATCAAAAATGATGATCAAACTAGATTGATTGATGTTATAGAAGAAATGAAAGATATGACAAATAAATGAGAATGTTCTTGAAAATAACAAGTTGATGGGATGAAAAATAATAATCTTGAAAAATAGCAAGTGCATGGGACAAGATGAACTAGTGTTTCTTTGCTTGAAAAATGGTAAGAGCATAAAATGGTGGAACAAGAATGTACAAATGTATAGAAGTGTGATACAATGTTTTTATTCTTTTTTGAATCATTTTATAATGTTTTTGATATTTCCAAAGTATTTATAATGTTTTTGGTTTTTTTGGGATAAAATATGCACAAGGTGAGACCATCTAGTCAAGGAGATGCACATCCAAGAGTAGAGGTTCCAATAAAATAGTTAAGCTAGCTGCAATGGCCCATGCTAAAAAAATAGTGAGATTGAGGATCCTAATAAGACAATAAATGCCTATAAAGAGTATCAAATTTAATATAAAAAAATGTGCAACATGAAGTAACTTTGAAGAATTATCTATTTTCACTAATTTATAACAGTGTAGCAAAGCTCCTGAACTGAGAAGTTCTTTTTCACTTGTCTGAAGATAAAAAATACTATCTTGGTTGAACTATTTTATATAAATAGTGTTGAGGATGTTCATATGAGTTATAATCAGGATCATAATTGGTCAAGGGATAAAAAGTGTTCAAGCTTACAACATGCCCAATACATAACAAAGAATATGGTTCTCAAGGATAATGGTTCAAAGAATAGGTTTCAACACATGGACAGTCTAGAGTGGGATAAAAAACATGGTTATCTTTCAATAATGGTCTAGGATAGGATAAAATGTGTTTAGAGTGCCAATGATTCAAAGCCTTCACTTTTTAAAGTCGTGAAGTGTGGGCCAAAGTAGTATAAAATGTGTTCAAGGTAGGATAAAATGATGGGATAAAATTACTTTAGCATAAGTTTCCCCCAAGTTAGGGGCCTTATAGACAATGGTTCAATTTTTTTCATACATAAAACCTCTTAATATGTATGATGTTCATGGGCTCTGGAAGTTCTTCATTGTTAAGTTTAGCTAGTCAAAATGCCCTTGATCTATAGTTTGTCATGAAAATATATGGTCCAAAATAATTAGGTTGAAACTTACCTTTCTTTTTACATTCAACATTCATGTTCTTTTGGTTATATTTCAAAACCAAGTCACCAATCTCAAAATCTTGAGGGAGAATGCACTTGTTATAACTTATCTATAATATATTATGATAGGTTTGCAAGTTTTCTAGGGCAACCAAATGTTTACCATCAAGAAGTTCTAGTTCTTGCATTCATGAGGCCCTATAGTCTTCATCATCTTCAATGTACTCTAGTGATATTCACAATGATGGTATCTTAATATCAACTAGGATAATAGCATTGGTGCCAAAAATATGGGAGTATGGAGTGGCTCTAGTTAGGGTTTGATGATGGATTTTATAAGCCTAAAGGGCAAGAAAGAGTTGCAAGTGGTAATTATGGCCAATGCCATTGACAATCTTCTTTAAGATGGATACAATGGTTTTGTTTGACACCTTAGCTTGTCCATTTCCTTGTGAGTTATATGGAGTTGATTTTTTATGCTTGATTTTGAATTTCATAATAAGGGATTTCAAATCTTGGTTCACAAAGGATCCACCATTATTGGATATAATATAGGTTGGGATGCCATATCAATAGATGATATGGTAATGAATGAATTTGGCTATCTTCTTCTTGGTAACATAAGTGAGAGGAATGACCTCAATCTACTTGGTAAAGTATTTGATTGTAGTCAAAATGTGCTTATGTCCATTTGAAGATGTTAGGTTAATTTTCTTGATGAGATCAAGGTCCTATGTTGAGAATGACCATGGTGTTGTGATCGGTTGCAGTGGTAAAGAAGGTGTGTGTATCAAGTTACCATGTTATTGACAAGGAACACACCTCTTCACATAGTTACAAACATCAGTCTCTATTTTGAGCCAATAATAGCCTATTCTAAGGAGATTCTTTTCTAGGACTACACCATTGGTGTGGGCCCCACACATTCCTTCATGAACCTCCTTTAATACTAGCTTGGATTCTCCCAAAAATAAATAATGAAGAAGCATTCCATCATAGCCTTTAAGATAAATGATGTTTTTAAGGAGAGTATAACGTGTTAAGCAATGAAGGAATAATTTCTATTGGTTGTTGGAAAGGTTGGAAAGAAAGACATGATTATGGAAATAGTTATAAAAATCTTGGTACCATGGTAGCTCAGGTAGGGGATTAGTACCAGCAATGGTGTATACCCTCTCTGAATCTATTATAATATGCATAGGATAAAGAATATTTTTAATCAAAAATTGATACTCTTTAGCACTACCATCCATTTAAATCATGGAACCAATCATCACCATTACATCGATAGATTTGTTGTTTACTCTCAGAACTTGTTCAAACTGTAGAGATTTAAAATGTGTTTTGAGTTTATTAATAATTTTCTTGTAAGGAATAAGCTTTTCATCTCTTGTTTTATATTAATTAGTGGTTTGATTGATGATTAATTATGAATCTCCATAGACCTTTAATCTTTGAATATCTAATTGTATAGCAAAGTGGAGCCCTATAATCAATGCCTCATACTTAGCCATATTGTTTATACAATGAAATTATATATGGAATGCTTTGGGAATCAAATCCCTCTATGGTGTAATCAATAATGTGTTGACTCTAGATATATGGGTTGTGAAGGATCCATAAAAATAGAGCATCCACTATTTAATTTCTTATGATGCTTATTCTATCATCATGATAGAATCATCTAGAAAGTCAAACTTGAGAGGTTGAGTATCCTTCATAGGAGATTTTACAAGTTGATTAGAAATTACTTGCCCTTTGATTGTCTTTTAATTTTGGTACTCAACTTCAAACTCACTTAGGAGCATAACCCATTTAGCCATGCATCCTTGAAAAGCTGATTTAGACAAGAGGAACTTGAGAGGGTCCACCTTGGCATTGGCAATAATTTTGTTATTTAGCATATAATGTTGCAATTACTAAGTAATGAGCACCATGGATAAATATGCCTTCTTAGTAGGCATATAATTATGTTTATAAGTCACCAAAGTGTAGCTTAAATAATAAACAACATGTTCCTTACCATGATCATCATGTTGGGCCAAAAGTTCCCCCAATTCACATTCTGTAGCCAATATATAAAGAAGTGGCTTTCCCTATGTTGGCAGTCTTAAGGCTAGTGGATTGGCCAAGTATGTCTTAAACTTTGCAATTTCTATCTAAAAATCTTCATCCCATTGAAATGTTACCCATTTATTCAAAAGATGAGTAAATGGGTGACATTTATCTACCAATTGAGAAATGAACCTACGTATAGACTAGATCTTTCCTTGCAGGTTTTGCAACTATTTAAGCTTGTTTGGTGGAGGCATTTACACAATAGCCTTGACCTTGGTAGGGTCAACTTCAATCCCTCTTTGTGATACAATGAAACCTAGTAATTTCCTTGATGTGACTCCAAAGACATATTTCTTAGGATTTAAGTGAACTTTATATTTATGAAGCCTCTCAAAGATTCTTTGTAGAATGTCAAGATGTCTAGATCTTGTTCATGATTTTGCTAGTATATCATCAACATAGTCTTCAATAATGTCATGAATTATATCATAAAATATGATAGTCATTACACATTGATATGTTGCTCTAGAATTCTTCAATCCAAATGTCATGACTTGGTAACAGAATGTCTCCCATAGAGTGGTGAAGTAATCTTGTGTTGGTATTTAGGGCTATCTTGATCTGATTGTAACTAGAAAATCTATCCATTAAGGATAACATCTTGTACCTAGTAGTTGAGTCGATGATCATGTCGATGTTGGGTAGAGGAAAATCATCTTTGGGGCATGCTTTGTTGATATCTCAAAAATCAATATAAAGATGTATACTTGAGGTATTTTTACTTAATGGGACTATGTTACAAACCCATTCAAAGTAATCTAGTCATTTAATAAAATTGGTTCCCAACAACTTTTCTAGTTTAGCCTTAACCAATAAGGTGATGTGTGGATACATCTTTCTTAGTTTCTACTTGAATGGTTTGGCAATGGGATAGACAACAAGGTGATGCACAACCAAATTAGGGTCCAAGCCTGGCATGTTAGAGTATGCCCATGTAAAGATGTTTATATAATCCTTAAAGATGGATATAATATGCTAATGTTCTTCTTTAATAAGGGAAGCTCCAAGATAAACAATTTGGGATCCTCATAGGTTCCCAATTTCACTTCTATTATGTTTTCCATAAGGAGTGTGGATCCATATTCTAGAATTGTAGGTAAGGTATGATCATGATTATCTTCTTCTACCACATCTTATTGTTATTCTTCCTAAAGATCTAGATAGTATGAAGAATCAAAATCTTCCATCTTAGGTAAAGGGAAATTAGCAAAAACCTCTGGAAACTCAAGAGCAAGATGCTCAAACATATTATTGTTATAAAGAGATGCTTGTACTAGGTATGGAACTTGGGCTAGATGGACCTTCTGTGTCCTAAGGAGATGAGCAAACTTTCTTGCCTAGGAGTGCCTGAAATAAGTTTTCACTCAAATTCTTGTCTTTTTCTTTACTTTTTCCCTGATCTATGAGTGCCTCAAAGAGGTTTTCACTTGAAGATCTTGATGTTTGTTCTTTATTATGACCAAGAAAGTTTTCCTACTCTTCAAAGTAAGCAAAAAGATCTAATAAAAAATTAAAGCCCTACTTGTGATCACCAATGGGCAATCCATCTCATAGGCCCATGTATCCTACAATTGATTCTTTATTTTGAAACTCATCAAGGAATATGATCAAATTTTATTGGTCCCAATCTATGAGTTCAGGATGGCAAAGACATAGGGAATAATGAGGGTTTAGTTCAATATGGGAACCTCCAATGGTAAAGATATAATGTCCTAATTCATGAAGGTAAGCACCACTAGGATGGGTTCTTGCTTCAAGATGGGAATCTCTAATAGGTATTATGGTTAATATGGTATTTGAATCAAATAGATCTGAGTCAGCAAGCTCATCAAAAAGGCTATAATGGGACATTGTGTTGATGCTAGGAGTCTCATCACTAGTCACTTTGGAAGAGACACTATCTAAAGTCATAAGGTCACCCTATGGTGGTTTAAATCTAAGACCATGATTCTAATTAACAACTCCAACTGATAAGGGCTCTAATATTCCTTGCATTTATGGTCCAAGGCCTTTCCCTTTATAGTCAAGATGATCCATTATCTGATTAAGGATAGGATACTTTGGATTCTAAAAGTAATCAACAAGGCCTTCAAAATATAACAAATCTCCCTTGATAAAAGCCTCTCAATCTTTCTTTAGCATGATTGCAGGTAGAAAAACCATAGGTGGTTTTGGTTGCTTCTTTGGCTACCAAATCTGGTTGGGTCTGTTAGGAGTCTAGGAAGGTTTAGGATTACCAAATGATTTAGGATATTTAAGAAACTTTACAATATAGAGGATGTAATTTAGATGGTACATGGAAATACCCACATCTATAATAAAAATTTGCTTTGTAAGGGTTGTAGGAAATGGATTGGCTAAAGTGGAATCTAGATCACTAGGGTCGATATAATTAGATGAGATGGATGGGAAATAATCACTTTGTTCTTCTTGCAATGAATTTAGAACCTAGGAAATAGTTATAACTATTAAACTCAGCTTCAAGATGTTTACAATATTGATATGGCTGCTTATTAGTGAGAATAGTAACCTTGATCCCATCATGGGGAAACTTAAGGCATTGGTGAAGAGTGGATGGCACTAATTGTACTTCATGGATCCAAGGATGATTGAGAAGTATGTTATAAGGAAGTTCAATATCCATAATATGGAATAATATGTGATGATAAATAGACCCAACCATGATTGGAAACCAAATTATACCTAAAGACTCCCTCTTAGCATTATCACAAGCCTTGATTGTACTATTTTTTAGTTGAATGTCTTTATCCATGTAGCCCAATCATCATACCAATTTGAGAGATATGATGTTCAACCTTAAACCATTATTTATAAAAAACCACTTAATGTTATGATCTATAATGATTATCTCAATATACAGTGGATTATTGTGGTTTGGGCCAAGAGTGGACATGTCTTTTGGTCAAATGTGATTTGCCAAATAGAAGACAAATGTCCAACTAGGTTCTATAATTAATTAAGGTTTATATCATTAGGCATAATATATTCTTATAAAAGGTTGTTCAAAATAGTTCTATGGACATCAGATATATGCAAGAGTTCTAATATGGAAATTTGTGTAGGGGTTTTGTTTAATTGATCTGCTAAACTATAAGGATTTTTGATTATGGATTGAGCTATTTTAGTCTTTGTTGGCATAGTATTCAGCTTTAGAACCATCAGCATAATGTTATCATTGGGTTCATGGAAGAAGTGGGTGAATGGCCCTGGATGGTAACTCGTGGGTGTCTAGTTATGATTGCACAACATAGAGCTGGCAAGGAGTCATTATAATTAGAAGAGGAAGGCAAAGGGCCTTAGATGGTGACTCACAGGTGTCTAGCTATATTGTTACAATTTTGAGTGGAGGAGGAACCTTTAAAATTAGAAGGGTTTTATTGTTCAGAATTTGTAACCCATGAAAATGGAGTCACAACATTATTATGTATACTTGATGTGGTATTACTAGGGGGAGAGGGTGTTGATCCTATAATGATAGGTCACATGTTGTGAGGAATATGAGATTGTCCACGTAGTTCATAGTAATAGTGGTAATGTGGGTAGAAGAAATGTTCCCTATAGTATTGTTATAGTCATATGGCATGTTGTTATAAGCCAAATTATTAGTATGGTCATTATGATCCTGATTATACTTATTACAATTTTGACCCTAATGTTGGTTCTGATTCTATCTGTCCTTGATTCTATCCTTGGTTTTGACTATTTCTTGGTGGTGGTGGATTATGTCAAGGAAAGGGGTCTTTGTAGATCCCCATATCCTAATTTGTGTCTTGGTTAGGGGCCAACTTAATATTTATTTCACCACTTTCAATAAAATATTTAATAATGTGTCATAATTAGATGTAATGATATGCACCATGACTACCAACCCGATGAAAGTTGCACCATTTTTTCTCCTTATACCAATCTGGTTTTGGTTGATCTTGAGGAAATGGCCTTGGTACTACCCATAAAATCAAATTAATAGTGATGAGATTTTGTAACACTATTTCAATTGGTTCTACTAACTTTCTAAAGACTCTAAAATTGTTATGACTTATCTCATTAAACTTCATGGAAACAATCAAAGTACTCACTAATATAAGTAACCTCTTGACATAAGACAAAAAATGCCTACATGTGCTCATGTTGATCTTCCTTTCTTTTATACTTATCAAATTTGGGTGCCTCAAAATGAGGTGGAAAGGGGTTTTGGAGAATAGATAAATCAAATGGATATGGACATATCTCATCAAATTTGTATTTTTTAACTCTATTATTCATCTTCAATCTCTAAAAAATTTCCTTCATAAAATTCCACTCTTGCATATTTGGTGCATTTTTGGATTGGATAAGATGTTGTTGGGGTGAAATGTGCCCCTGATTTTTTTGATGTTAGGGTGGAATGTACCCCTAATTTTGTGTGGATATATAGGGAATGTAGACCTTTTGATTTGTGCCTTGGTTCTAATTCACTCATTATGTCAAGAAAATAGGTCATTGATTCTTAGATTGTAAAACACTCCTTGAATTTGGCTATTTATTACTTTTTTGATTTTGGGAAGTTTTGTGTTTGTTTACCAATTTCTATGTGGGTTGGAATGAACTAGCCAAATTATCTTGAGGGATTTCCTTAATTCAAACTGAATGTTTGGGTCTTTGGTTTTGTAAAGTAACAAGAGGTTCTTGATGATTTAAGAATGTATGTTCCATGTCAAATTGAACATTTTATAAGATCTCTTGTGACTTCAACTTTCGTTTAGGTTACTTTGATCCACGATGGTTATGTTCTCATCAAATGTTTGTTGCATACTTTCAACCACATTTCCCTATTCCTTCAAAACATCATTATGAATTGAAGTGGCAACTAATGAGTCGGTTAAGTCTGTGATAAGTTGATCTAGATACTGTTGACTTATTATCTTGATCTTAGCTAGAAGATCCAGATTTGTGGGTTTTGACTCTATTTGTATCTCTTTTCCTTTGTTAGAAGAAGAATGTATGTCTATTTGTGCAAAAGATTTCTATTTTCACAGTTTTTATCATTCCCTAAGTAGTGCCTCATCTTAATCTTCTTGAGATTGATATGCATTGTAATCATCTTCAGATCCTACTACTATAGGGATGTCATAAAAAATAATTGGGTTATCTTTTCCATCACAAAATTTCTCATCCTCATAGCTAAGACCATAAGAGGCCCCACTACGAGTGAACCTTTGAGTCATGTATAAAAGAGGTGTTCTCTATGTTTGAATAGATTTGGACTAATGTTTTGTAAACATTCAAACAAGATGGGCTTGGTTCTCTTCAAACAAATTACTAATGTACCAAAGATACTATAAAGGAGGGTGGTTTAGAACCACACACAATTAGAAGATTTGGTTTGTGAATTTACTCAACTTTTTGTAAAGTTGAAATTAGATAGATTGGAAGAGGGTAAGGTAACTCAAAGATCCAAGGTGAAAACTAGTACACCAAAGCCTAGATATTTGTGATACATCTATACCATAAAATCTAGCTTCAACTTTGATGAATTGACCCTATAAAATTAGAGGAAAGCTCTCCAGATTATGAAGAAGACAAAATGAACAAACTCAAGATGTAAAAACATACATGAATAATTAATTACAAAGCTAGGACCAAATGGGTAGCACAACATCACCACATGGTTCTATTAGGATAAAATATGTTCGAAGACTCAAACCATGAGTGATACGCAAGATGACTTGAATCCACCAAGATGACGATATGATTTTGAGTCTAATAAATGACCCTCAATCCAAATGGAAAATTGAACCCAAGTTAGAATAAGTTTAATGTGCAAATGGAAAACCCAGTTTAACACACCAACCCTTAAAACTTAGAAAGGTTCAATTTTGAATGTGGATTATAAATGAGGGACTTAAACAAATT
Organism: Torreya grandis; assembly: GCA_037957365.1. Taxonomy (NCBI): domain Eukaryota; kingdom Viridiplantae; phylum Streptophyta; class Pinopsida; order Cupressales; family Taxaceae; genus Torreya; species Torreya grandis. Next base: position 5,499,299 of record JARHVA010000244.1, read on the forward strand.
GGGTAAAAGATCTATACTAAATTGGGAAACATGATTGTGCCAAAGTGGATGACATGACACAAATATTTTGATAATCAATTTGAACAAGGAAAAGATAAATTTTCCAATTGGATACTGTAATGCCTCCCTTGCTAAATAATTATGAGGACAATGTGCTTTGGTTAAGTTCATTGAGTTAACAACACATTTTTAGACACAACTCAAGACCAATTAAGCTAATGACAAAAACAATCATCTTAAGTCTAAACTAACAAGGTATGACAAAGTGAGGTTGATTAAACTAGAAAGTTTTCAAACATTTATAGGGGGATCAATTACAGAATGACTTTCACATCATGATGCAAAATAAAAGCACATAAATGGGTGTCTATATCACTTGTCTTGTTGAAAAAAGGTTTATTCCTTTTTACAACCACTACATCTGTCACTTGCTCAGTGTAGTGTAATGTCCAAAGTGTAGATACATCCCATGTGTAACTCCAAAAATAGAAGGTGGTTTAACCACTCAAACCTCTGATCTTAGTGGGAGTGGTGAAAGTCAGTGCCAGGAGGTGAAACCTAGAGTCAAAGCTTCCCTATATAAATTTTGGGAGGTGATGAAATCCCCCTCGCCAGCCAAGTCTGCATGAAATAAAAGACATAATAAAAAGAATTTAGGGTCATTTTCAAGATCACCCAAACTATTATGAGTTTTTGGGGAGTGCTTTAGATGACATTATTTTTATGCCTTAGACTAGGCATGTTTGCAATAAAGATGACACTTTTGATTCTAAAATTTCCCTAAAGGGGATGGATGAAATAACATACAAGCAACATCCCTCTTTTTGCCAATCAATTTCTAATTAATAACTATTGAATACAAATTTGATAAATGAATTCAATTTTAAGCACCAAATCAAAGATGAGGTGGTGTTCTTTTGACCCCTTGATCTTAAGTTATAAATTTGAAAGCACAATTTGTCCAAAGATTTACCTAAGCATCTAAATTATTTGCTAAGCACCAAAAATAAGGTTCCTAATCCATTTTACACTTTCAAAAAGGTCTAAAAACCATGTTTTAACAAATTCTAAGCTTGATCCTATAATGAAAAATTTAGAGTGTCCTTTAGCTTTGAATCTAATTTGCAAATGAGTGAAGCAACTTCTCAAAACAAGATCTTTATTTTGAAATCACAATTACATAGTCAATCCTGTTGTTTCCCTACAAAATCACAATTACAAACAACAATATCATTGTTATGGATTAGAATAGATAGAAAACATAATATCATTGTTTATATGATAAAATCACATACCAAATAAATAATATCACTGCCCAAGTCTACAATATCATTATTACCTAAAAGAAAACATAGAAAGGATGAAATCATTATTTTCACTACAAAATCGCTACATGGAATGATGATATCACAGTTTCAAAAAATCACTGCCCAAAATGATGAAATCATTTCCTAAAAGAATGATATCACTACCCAAAATAATGATATCACTTCTCAAGATGATGATATCATTACTCAAAAAGATGATATCACTTCTCAAGTCTATGAAATCACCATTTAGCAAACAATGATTTCATTTACACAAAATCACTACTGTGTAATAGCGATATCATAATAGAGAGCAAAACTAAGGTTTATGCAAAAAAATGTTGTTATAAAAATAGAAAATTAATTTAAAATTTCACTCTTTTAGTCCTCTAACTCTAAGATCCTACATAAAAAGGATTAGTAGGTTGCTTGAGAGAGATTTGTAACCAAATTTGTGGGATGCGATCCCACCAGGTGTGCCAAAATGTAGAGAGTATTACATAAAATGATTATTCAAACATTAGTCCAATAAATCAAAGGAAAAATGAATAAGAGTAAATCAAATTAAGCTTATCTATTCATGTGGGAATTATAAAGGATAGAAAGAAACATATGAAAGAAAACAACAGCATATTACCTTCCCAAATGGATTCACCATACAAATGAGGCTCAAAATCATGTTTTCCCTTGATCAAGAGCTCTTGTATTCAACAAAAATGGTTGCCAACTCCTCCAATGTCTTAAGAAATCCTTGTAAAACCTAGGCTTATGATATGAAATCACTAAACTAGAATATCAATGAAGCTTGAAAAATAAGATCAATGGTCAAATGTAAAGGATTATGGAGATAATTTAGCATTATAACTTTGCATAAATCAAGCTTAAAAATGATGTTCATGGCCTATCTATTTATAGATTTTTGAGATTGATCAGAATCAACCTGAACTATCCATCTCAAGATTGAGATGTGTGGCTAAGGATTAATTTAATTATGTAATTAAAATTCATAAATAGGCTTTGTTGGGTGAATATTTTGTCACTAGCTAATTGATGAGAAAAATAGGTCTCTTCAACCACAACATAAGGAAATTGGTTAGCCTAGTGTGCAGGTTTACCACATCAAAAGGGGACAAATCTCTCCTCTCATCAAGGGGAGGTTCACTATAAATATAAGGGGCTATATACTATATATATATATATATATATATATATATATATATATATATATATATATATATATATATATATATATGAAAAAAATAACACTCAGGGGTAGGATAACACCATCCATCTCTCTTCTTTCAAAAATGATGTTCACAAAGAAAGAAGAAATCTAGGTGAAAACACTAAAGGGACTTCTCTTCTTTTAGAAGTGGTCTTACAAGAAACAACAGGAGTTCTTTCCGGCAGGTATCAGGTAACAAGGGTGCAGTAACCAATAGAATGAAGTGTAGCACAAAGTCTCCACCTCAACTACCCAAAGAGTGAAATACGAAGGACAATGAGGTCATGAAGTCATCCCAAGGCCCTTTACATAGAAAGAAACTAAAAACATACACACTAAAGACAATTATTACAACACAAAGTCTCTCCACATTTGGCTTCAGGACATCTTTCTGATTACTTCTACTAATTCTACTTATTTCATTAACTAGACAAGAATGCATTTAGAAGACAGACATAAGAGCAATCTCCTTAAATGACACAAGCTATAACAGCACAAAGTCTGAAAGTAACATGTTTTCTCATTCAAATAAAGAAATATGATCAATAATCTGAGCTCAAAGTCTTAGTATTCCCCTTTCAATTTTGGTAGAGTTTTGCTTCTATAACCAAAAAGATCTCCTTTGTGAAAAGAAAATATTTATAATATATATCAGCCAAGAAGGACTTGGCACTTTGTTCCATGGAACGACCCATGTTGCATTTAATGCATTTTCAATTTTGTCAAGGGACCATGTTGGAACAGGGCGGCTACCTTAACTATGGCATGTCAAGTCATCTCAAATGTCTTCTCCTGGGCCTGGGTCATCTAGTCTATCACCTAATATCTACATAGCTATCCACTTCACCTTTACTCCAAGGGAGACAAACAGGCCGTGCCTTCAATGTTTGCAAGCTCAAATATCTACTTGGTGGACTGTTCCACCTATTAGAATAACTTCTACATAGATATTTCTAGTCTTTCCCTCTTTTATGTTGTAATTTGAGCTCCCAGGCTATCTTTTCCCTTTTTGGCTGACCCTTTCGGCCCCCTCTTCAGCTAGTCACTGATTTTGTTTTTAAATTTTATCTTTTTCTAGATTTATCTCTTCCTAGTATTTGAGCTCTCAAGGCTAAATTACCAGCTTTGTTGGCTCCTTGCGCTCTTCTCTCAACATTTCTTTATTTTGGCCTTAAGGCCTTTGAATGCATTTAGGTCCATGCTCAAGCCTTTTTAGATCAATGGCTATTTCATTGCCATAAAGTTAACATTCACACACTCATCGCCATTTGAAAGCCAACAGCTAGTTTATTGCCCCAAATTTGACATTTATGGGGATGTCATCAGACGTCTAGATCCCAACAACTAGTTCACAATATTTAATCTTAAAGTCTTCAAGCCCATCACCCTCCTAGGCAATTCCTTCATATTTATTATTTGATCCTTCCCAAAGGGGAGGAATCCCTTTAGGGTCTTGAGAAAGGCCCATTTTTTGGTTAGCAAGAGCCCCTCGCAAGGATACCTACCCTTTGGGGTCCTTCGGGAGGTCTTTGGGCTTCTTCAGGTGGTCTTCGGGCTCCAATTCCTTCGAACAAAATGTCTGAAGGAATTCCTTCAGACATTTTGTTTGAAGGAAATCTTCCCTACTTGCTTTTGGTCGGCTTTCCTATTTAGGTGAATTCCTTCAAATAAAATTCTGAAGGAATTCCTTCAGACTTTTTGTCTAAAAGAATTCACCTTGTTCATGTCTCTGAAGAAAAACTTACCCTTTCGGCCTTTGAAATGGTCCATTTTGCTCATCACTTGCCCTCTCCAAGGGATGTTTGATCTCCAAAATTGCCTTTTGGAAAAGTCACAAAGGTCCTTTTGGTAGCTAAGTGCCCTCCATAAGGGCACTTGTCCTTCATGCTCTCTATCAGATCTTTGATCATTCCTTTAGACAAAATGTCTAAAGGATTTTACTTATAAAATTTTGCCATAGAAAATCCCTCCAAAAGATATCCTTTTGTTCCATTTGCCCTCCGCAAGGGTATTTTCCCTTCAAGCTTTGGGATTGAACTGATCGATTGAAATTACCTAAGTGGGGAACTTTTTTCCTTCCTGTAGAGTCTGTAGAAATGAACCTACAGAGTCCATATAAATGAACCTATGGAGTTCATAGAAATGAGTCCATATAAACTAGTCTGTAAAACCAAGAAACCAACCTGTAGAGTCCATAGAAATGAGTCTGTAGAACCCAGCCTACAAAGTCCATATAAATGAGTCTATAGAAACCAACCTATAGAGTCCGTAGAAATTAGCCTACAGAGTCCATAGAAATTAGTCCATAGAACCCAACCTACAGAGTCTATAGAAATGAGTTTTTAGAACCCAGCCTGTAGAGTCCATAGAAATAAGTTCATAGAACCCAGCCTATAGATTTCGTAGTTTTCTCTAAGTCTCTCAAGCCTTGAAAGAGTCTATTAGCTAAAAAAAGATTGAAAAATGGAGAATTTGAATGCCCAAAACCAATTTTGAGAAAGGAAGAGAGAATTTTGGCCTGAAGGACCAAAATAGTTCATATGTTATCCCAAAAAGGGGTGACAAATTTTGAGAACAATAGCTGGCTTCAGTTGGGGAACTTCCTTCAGTTGAAATTTTGAAGCAGCTGAGGGGAGTAGAAGCTAGAATCTCTAGTGCCTTTAAGTATGCCATTGGGATATGGAGTCGTGCTAACCAAAAAATAAAGGTGCCAAAAATGAAAATGAAAAGCAAAAAATAGAACTAAAGACTATACAAATATACATATGTATAGATGATCTTATCTGATACTTCAAGAATTGAAGTGCTTCAGATGCTGCCCATTATGAGGTAGAGAAAAGGGTGTGCCATCTTGATACTTTAGTAGGAAACTATTTTCACCATTGAGCTCATGGATAGTGAACGGGCCTCTCCATAGGGAATCAATTTTCTCATGCATTCCCTTTGGTTCTCTTATTTTATCCCATAACAGGACTAGATCTCCAATCTAAAAATCTCAAGTTTTTACTTTTTGGTCGAAGAGCTTTTTCACCAGACTTTGATGCACAACAATTCAGTCCACCACCATAGTTCACTACTCATCTAGCTCAATCAAGCACATGATCCTCTTGTCAATGGAGCTTTCATATATCTGATCTTTGACCACCTTTACCAATTTTAGTGCTAGCAATTCTAGGGTGATTGGTATCTCTACATTAAGACCATACAAAATTTGGAATGGTGACATACCTATCACCCTCTTAGGTGTAATTCTATCTACCCATAAAACATCAACCAATTCTTTATGCCATGTTCATTGGTTATCATCCACCATCTTCCTAATGATGGTCACTAGGTTCTTGTTGCTTGATTTATCTTGGCCATTCCATTGTGGAAAATAATTAGAAGAGTGGGAGAGGGTAATCCCATAGTAAAAATAGAATTGAGTCATCTCATGAGAAGAGAAACAAGCAACATTATCTGTGATAATCTTGGTTGGGACCCTAAACCTAGAAATGATGTTTTCCTTGAGGAAATTGCATACTACTTCTGAAGTAGCATGCTTGGTTAGAATTGATTCCACCCATTTGGTGAAGTAATCTGTGGCTGTGAGGACATAATCATGTCCAACACTTGAAGATGGGTTTAAAACACCAATGAAATCGATTCCCCATTGCTGAAATGGCTCTTCTATCACCACTAGCTTGAGAGGCAGAGCAACTAACTTGGGTCTTCCAATGAACTGTTGACACAATTCACACCTTCATACCCATTTGTATGCATCTTGAAACAAAGTAGGCCAATAATACCTAGCTCACAGAATCTTATGGGTAGTCACAGGTGCAGAAAAATGTCCTCCACAAGCCAAATTGTGGAAGGACCTCAAAAGTTGGTTTTGTTGCTCTTTATCTATGTAGTGAAGGAACACTCCATCAAGGCTCCTCTTATATAGGCCATTGTCCCACAGGAAAAAATTGGTAGATTTCAATTTAACAGTCCTCCTTTCTTTACGAGACAGGTGGGTAGGACACTCACCATAAGTAAGGGAATGAGCAATACTTGAATACCACTCATTCATAGTGGAGACAAAGAGGAGTATTGGCATGTCTTCCACTTTTGTTTCTTCATGCCCTACTTTTTTAGGTCTATTGTCAGAAATCAATTGACAGAGGCCCTTTCCTCTTACAAGCTTTATTAGTTTGATAATGAAATCAAACTCCTAGGTTTTATCAATCTAATTTCCCCTTTTGGTTCCAAATTCCTGCTGAGTTAGTATGGATTTGACTGTGGTATCAAGAACCAGGGCAGTAACACATGAATTGAGGATGTAAAAATGTAAGTACTTTACTACCTTTACCACTGCATAAGCATGCTTCTCCATATTTGAATACTTCAGCTCATGAGCTTTGAGAGGACAACTCATGAAGGATATGGGAGATTCCACACCTTCTTTGTTCTGTTGAACCATAATTATTGAAAGTGTGTGCTTAGAAGCATAACTATACACTGTAAAATCCTTGGTATAATCTGGACAAACCAAAATTGGGGCATGGGCAATAGCTGTCTTGATGTCATGGAATGCCAATTTGCTCTCTTCAATCCAACTAAAAGTGGCCTTTCCCTTCATCATGTTTATGATGTGGCGAGTTTTCTCAGCAAACTCAGAGATGAATCTTCATAAAAAATTCACTTTTTCAAATAAAGAGTGAACTATAGTCTTACTCATGGGCATGGTAAGTTTTTGAATGGATTTGAATCTTTCTAAGTCAATCTTTATGCCTTCTTGGGATACAATGTGTCCGATAAGCTTCCCTTCTATCACTCCAAAGATAGACTTTTTGAGATTAAGAGAAATTCCATTCTGGGGGTAGTGTTCTAGCACTTATTTCAAATGGCACACATGGTTAGGGTGATGCTTGGAAAAGATGGTCAAGTCATCAAGATATACTACAATGAACTTACCCATTTTGTCTTTGAAAGCAAGGTCCATTGCTCTCTAGAAAGTGGCACCAGCATTTATCAAGCCAAAAGGCATTCTTTGATATGTAAAGGTGCCCCAAGGTGTGGTGAAGGTAGTCTTATGCTGATCTACTTCACCAAATTCAACTTGATTGTATCCTAAGAAGCCATCTAACATTGATAACATCTCTGAATCGGTCACTGTCTGAAGCACTTAGTCCATGATGGGTAGAGGATAGTTATCCTTTAGGGATGACTGATTCAAATTTCTAAAATCCATGTAGAGGTGAATTTCACCATTCTTCTTTCTCAAAGGTACTATGTTGGCAATCCATGTGGAATGATGGATTGGGAAGATTATCCTAGCATTCAACACTTTTTGTATTTCAGACAGAATAGTACCTGATATCTTTGGATTGTACTACCTAGATTTTTGCTTATAAGGCACCAAATCATATTGAGAGGAATTTCATGGCAAATTTCATCAGGCCTGAGTGACTTTAGATCATTATAGGAGTATGCTAGGATATCCATGTACTGGCAGAGTAGAGCAGTGAACTTGAACTTTTCTTCCTAAGTGCAACACTTCTCAATGTTCACCATCTTGAGATTTTCCTTGGTACCCAAATTTATCTGATCAGACTCCTGAGAGGAGATTGAATCCATTTGGTGCTATTTGATGAAACTATCATGCTTTTCAAATAGCTTCTCGAGGGAAACCAATCCTTTGGGAATTTTATTCCCTTTAAGCTATAATAATTCTTCACCTGCATTTAAATTTGTTTCAGGGGCTGGTTCACTACTTTCAAATTGCAGCTGTTCAAAGCTGCCCTTTTATTCCAGGAAGGCAATGATTTGGTTGTCACCATTAAATACTTGCTAATGATTGGCATTGTCAGGCACACTTGGTCGAAATACCAGTTTGATAGTGTATTTGTCTCCCTTAAAATCAAGGTGAGGAACTAAAAGAGTTGTTAAAATAGCTAAAGCATCAGCTCGGTCATTGAATTCTCTAGGCACTATAGATATACTGAAAGCATCAAAGCTTTCAATCTGATCCCAAACTAGATTGCAGTAATGGCACAATCTCTCATTTTTGGTTTTGTACAAGTTTCTCACCTGACAAACCACCAGTTCAACATCTCCTTTAGTATGAAGGAGCTTGATGCCCTTGTCTTGAGCAGCCTTCAATCCAAGAAACAATGATTCATATTCAACAGTATTATTAGTATTGTTGAACTGTAATTTGTATGATGAAGGAAAAATATCTCTTTGAGGAGATATCAACACAATCCCAACTCCTGAATTGGTAAAGGAACAAATGCCATCAAATTCTAGTATCCATACCTCATTTTAAACTAATTTTTCCTTAGATTTCACCTTGTGTGGAGGGGAAGATTCCTTTAGGCTTGTACTATGCTCTCTTATGTCTTCTACTATTCCATCTGAACCAATTTTCAGATTGTCATTTTCAAAAGTTTTATTAGTTGAAATATGAACATCCTCTGTGGTCAAAAAATAATTACCCGTGCCTGAAGACTCAAACAAAATTTGAGCTTCAGGCACTGATGTTTTAGTGACCACATATTTTGCTTCCTTCTCAAGGAGCAACCTCTGCATGATACCTTTAATTGGGATCCTTACTTTAGATAGGTCCATGATTAACTCACCACCAACATCCTTATAGAAATTTCACCTAAGAAGGATGTCGTATGAGGCTAGGACGTCGACCACCAGGACTGTCATCTTGATCCTCTTATTCAGGAATGCTACGAATGTAAATTAGGCATCCTTGATTTGTCCTAGCAGAGACACTTATTTTTTCTCCATGGAGTAACATCTCCCAAATTTCTTGGTTAGTGTGAGACCAAGGGATTCAGCTACTTTGGCAGACATGATGTTGTCAGATGCACCTAAGTCTATGATGTAATTGTTCAGCTAGTGTCTATTTATCAGCAGAGAGACGTAAAATGGTTCAGTCTTCCCAAGAGCATCAGGAGGAGTAATAACAAGATTATTTTGAGTGGATGTGGTAGTAATCTTTAGAATAGCTAGTCTTATAGGGATGGTTTTATTCCTCACACATTCCACTAACTTATCCAACTGCTTAGGGTTGGATTGCAAAAATTCAAATTCAGACATTTGAATCTTAGTTTTCTTGACATGGTCAATTATGTCAAATGTTTGAAATGAATTATGATGAGGGGAAGGGAGTTCATCCTTCTAGTTTTTATGAGGGGGAGGACTGATCGGTGAAATTAAAGTTGAAGGTGAAGGCATGTTTAGAGTACTTACTTTTTTAGCAATCACTGGGTCCTTTGGCTGGAAAGGCAGAGTGGTTCCTCATTTGGAAATCAAAATTGTAGGTTGAGGTCCTTCTCCTATTTTTTTATCATCTTACTGGGCTGACTGGTTCTTGGACCAGGTGAAAATAGCGTATGATCCCTCAACTACTTTGCCTTCAATTATGGGTTCATCCTGGTAATTTAGAAAACCAATGTTGGAGTCACCAACTAATTCTTCTTCTCCTTTTGTGAAGAGATTAACGTCATCTTTTGGGTTCAACTCAAGCTAGAAGGACAAATTTGATTCTACTTCAATATATCCAACTACTGAATTAGTTAGAGGTGCTTTAATGGCCAATTTTCCCTGAGTGGGAGGAAGACGTTTTGGCTGCCCTTGATTCTTGGCAGCATTGCCTTGGTATGATTAATTAGGGAATGTCTTCCTTGGTATATCTCTATATGAAGGAGCAGATGACATATTTTGTGCCATTTGCTTTCTAAGAGAAAGAAACTCATTCATCAACTTTTGCATCATTGGATTAGTGGTGCCTGTAAACAGATATTCAAAAGATGAAGAGGATTTACCTCTGTTAGGATCTCTCCTTATCTTTCCTACCAAGATAAGGTCATATTTCACCTCAGTGGCTAAATCCTGAGAAGAAACAAGGTCTATGTGGCCAGTACATCTCAGTAGAAAACATACTTCAGGTAGTTGTGAGTTGATGAAGAAACATTTAAGGTTCTCAGGTGTTGGTTGAGTAATTGTAGGAATCTTATTCCTCAGCTTGTCAAATTTGGCAATGAAATCCCTCATAGGATCATGAGGTTCTTTCTTCATCTGTGTGAGCTGGCCTAGCAGGGCATGTGCATCTTCTGTAGGCTTGAACCATGCTTCAAAATTGGCCTTGAGGGTATTCTAGTCAGTCACAGTCTAGGCCTGCAAATGATAGAACCAATCTATAGTACCACCTTGTAAAGTTTTTATGAATAGCCTGACTGATACATCCTCATACTTGATGCCTATCACACCACAGGTTATGCTAAAAGCTATGATGTGTTCATCAGGGTGAACTCTCTGATCACCAAAGAATTTGGGGAAATTCTTCCTTGAACCAGGTGGTAGCTCATGTAGGGGTGGAGTTAAATTAGTGGGCCAAAAGAGTTACCCCAGGAGCCTTGAACTACCATGATTTGATTATGGAAAGAGGGGATAACAAATTTGGGTGGAGTATGTATAAGCAAAGCTCTACTAACAATATAAAAAGAGGCTTTGCCTTGTATTGGTGACCTAGTATGGGTAGGAGGAACACTCTTGGATCATTAAACTTGAAGTTGTGGAGGAAACAAATCAAAATTGCCTTACTGCACTAACTTAAAAATTGGGTCAACAACACCTTGAACTCTCTGGCTTCTTGTATAACTTGGAGTTGCCAGATTGTAGAATAAAAATAGAAAATAACTGGCCCTGATTCAGCTTGAAGCTTGAGGCTTCAAACAACTTGTTCTTCTCCAGTGGAGTTGCCAAAAACTATTGGGTGAATATTTTGTCACTAGCTAATTGATGAACAAAATAGGTCTCTTCAACCACAACATAAGGAAATTGGTCAGCCTAGTGTGTAGGTTTACCACATCAAAAAGGGACAAATCTCTCCTCTCATCAAGGGTAGGTTCCCTATAAGTATAATGGGCTATATATATATATATATATATATATATATATATATATATATATATATATATATATATATATATATGTAGAAAATAACACTCAGGGGTAGGATAACACCATCCATCTCTCTTCTTTTAGAGATGATGTTCACAAATAAAGGAGAAATCTAGGTGAAAACATTCAAGGCACTTCTCTTCTTTCAGAAGTGGTCTTACAAAAAATAGCAGGAGTTATTTCAAGTAGGTATTAGGTAACAAGGGTGCAGTAACCAATAGAATGAAGTGTAGCATAAAGTCTCCACCTCAACTACCCAAAGAGTGAAATACAAAGGATAATGAGGGCACAAAGTCATCCCAAGGCCCTCTACACAGAAAGAAAATAAAAACGCATACACTAAAGACAATTGTGGTAACACAAAGTCTCTCCATAGTTGGCTTTAGGACATCTTCCTAATTACTTATACTGATTCTGCTTATTTCATTAACTGGACAAGAATGCATTCAAAAGATAGACATAAGAACAATCTCCTAAAATGACACAAGTTATAACAGCATAAATTCTGAAAGTAACTTGTTTTCTTATTCAAATAAAGAAATATGATCAACAATTTGAGCTCAAAGTCTCAGTATTTCCCTTTCAATTTTGGTAGAGTTTTTCTTCTATAACCAAAAAGATCTCCTTTGTGAAAATAAGATATTTACAATATATAACAGCCCAAAAGGACTTGGCACTTTGTTCCATGAAATGGCCCATGTTGCATTTAATGCTTTGAATGCATTTTTAGTTTTGTCAAGGGACCATGTTAGAATAGGGTGGCTGCCTTAACTATGGCATGTCAAGTCATCTCAAATGTCTTCTCTTGGGCTTAGATCATCTAGTCTATCACCTGATATTTTTGCAGCTATCCACTTCACCTTTACTCCAAGGGAGACAAACAGGCCATGCCTTTAATGTTTGCAATCTCAAATATCTACTTGGTGGACTATTCCACCTATTGGAATAACTTCTACATATATATTTTTGGTCTTTCCCTCTTTCCTATTGTAATTTGAGATCTCAGGCTATCATTTCCCTTTTTGGCTGGCTCTTTTGGCCCCTTCTTCAGCTGGTCACTGAGTTTGTTTTTAACTTTTCTCTTTTTCCAGCTTTATCTCTTCTTGGTATTTGAGCTCTCAGGGCTGAATTCCCAGCTTTACTGGCTCCTTGTGCTCTTCTCTTAGCGGTTCTTCATTTTGGCCTTAAGGCCTTTGAATGCATTCAGGTCCACACTCAAGCCTTTAAATACCAATGGATATTTCATTACCATAAAGTTGACATTCGCACACCTATCACCATTTGAAAGCCAATAGCTAGTTTATTTCCCTAAATTTGATGTCTATAGGGACATCATCAGACGTCTGAATCCCAACAGCTAGTTCACCATGTTTAATCTTGACGTCTTCGGGCCCATCACCCTTCTGGACAATTCCTTTAGCTTTCTTATTTGATCCTTCCTGAAGGGGAGGAATCCCTTTGGGGTCTTGAGAAAGGCCCATTTTTTGGTCAGCGAGAGCCCCCTGCAAGGGTACCTACCCTTTGGGGTCCTTCGGGCGGTCTTCGGGCTTCTTCGGGTGGTCTTCGGGCTCCAATTCCTTTAGACAAAATGTCCAAAGGAATTCCTTCAGACATTTTGTCTGAAGGAAATCTTCCCTTCTTGCTTTCAGTCAGCTTTCCTCTTCAGGCGAATTCCTTCAGACAAAAGTCTGACGGATTTCCTTCAGACTTTTTGTCTGAAGGAATTCACCTTGTTCACTTTTTCAAAGAAAACCTTACCCTTTTAGCCTTTGAAATGGTCCATTTTGTTCATCACCTACCCTTTGCATGGGCTATTTGATCTCCAAAATTGCCTTTTAGAAAAGTCACAAAGGTCCTTTTGGTAGCTAAGTGCCCTCTGCAAGGGCACTTGTCCTTCGGGCTCTCTGTCAGGTCTTTGATCATTCTTTTGGATAAAATGTCCAACGTATTTTACTTGTAAAATTCTGCCATAGAAAATCCCTCTAAAAGATATCCTTTTATTCCATTTTCCCTCCGCAATGGTATTTGCCCTTTGAGCTTTGGGATTGAACCGACTGATTGAAATTGCCTAAGTGGGGAACTTGTTTCTTTCCTATAGATTTTGTAGAAACGAACCTATGGAGTCCATAGAAATGAGCCTACGGAGTTTGTAGAAATGAGTCCATAGAAACTAGTCTGTAGAACCAAGAAACCAACCTATAGAGTCCGTATAAATGATTCCGTAGAACCTAGCCTATAGAGTCCATAGAAATGAGTTCATAGAAATGAGTCTATAGAAACTAGCCTATAGAGTCTGTAGAAATTAGCTTGCAGAGTCCATAGAAATTAGTCCGTAGAACCCAACCTTCAGAGTCTGTAGAAATGAGTTCATAGAACCCAGCCTATAAAGTCCATAGAAATGAGTCTATAGAACCCAGCCTATAGAGTCTGTAGTTTTATCTAAGTCTCTCAAGCCTTGAAAGAGTCTGTTAGCTGAAAAAAGCTTGAAAAATGGAGAATTTGAATGCCCAGAACAACTTTTGAGAAAGGAAGAGAGAATTTTGGCCTGAAGGACCAAAATAGTTCATATGTTGTACCAAAAAGGGGTGACAGATTTTGGAAATAATAGGCTCATCAATATTTTAGATAGAGGGGTATTTAAGAGGTATGGAGGGTCTTAATGAAGCATGGGAGACCCATAATCCTGATATTTATGCATTTATGGCTTATGGATGCCACCCCATCTGATGATGTCATTAGGTGATATAGTTAATAGAAATCAATTTACAAAAATAAATATTTAACAAATCTCAAGGAAAATCCACTTAAGCTCTTGATTTGGATTAATTAGCCTTAAATAAGGTTAATCAACATTTGTGCAATTATTTGGAAATTGGCCCTTAATTAATCAAAATGGTCAAAATGTCATATTATTGGGTTATAATTTGACTGAAGAAGAATTATAAGGTGATGTTTAATGTTTTGGAACCATATTCCCATTTAGGATGTTGCCTATATAAAACAACAAAATTACATGACATGTATTGATGAATTAGAAGAAAATAGCAACCTAAGGCACCCAGGTGCAAAATTGGAAATTTGACTTGAAATGATTTGATCAAAGTTAGCTAGCCCATAAAATGTATTGCCCTATTTAGGGATATTCTTACCTAAATTGGTACTTGTAAAGGATGATTTTGAACCATTTAAGGTGTTTTAATGATTTTGGCCTAAATTGTGCATTTGAGTGTAATTCAAGTAAGATTGACAATTTCAACACAAATGGTGTTAGGAATTGGATGTATATACACACAGTCACCCAAAAACATATATATCCATACTTTACTAGTCCAAAACTCTCATAATGTCTTATTAGACATTTATCATTATCAAATTACAAAGTTTGAGGAATTTTCACCAAGTCAAACTCAGGTCTGTGCACAAAGTTGGGGGATAATTCCATGGAAATTTTAGGTAATGTGATTGTGTTATTAAATAATGTGATCACATTATTAAATAATGCAATCTTATTATTTAAACTATGTATTGGTAATTAACAAGCCATAAGATGTGCATGTTATTGAGAAAACAATAACGTGTATGTGTTATTCTAAATTCAAATAACACATATGCATTGCATAAAATACATGTATTATATAGTTTATTATAAAATACGTACACATTATATAATGCTTACAAGTTACACAATGCATATTCATTATATAATGTTTACACATTATACAACACTTACACATTATATAACGTTTACATGTTATATAATGCTTACACATTTCTTTTTTATAATACCAAAACCATTTTCATGAGTATGTGGGAGTTGCATGCGAATCTAACTTTATCCATAAGATTATATTTACTACTCTAAATGTTAAGTATAAGTTTACATTTATTTTCTTATACTTTAAATTTATTTTAGTAAATATAAGAAATTAGGGTCACTCAACATTTGATAGAGTTGGTCTCACAGTTACATGCCTTATGATGTGGAAAATAGTTTTTAAAAATCCAATCAGGTCAATACTTAAGCATTTTTAAGGTCTACGTATTAAACCTAGGGATTTCTAGACATAAATTTTGTAATTGATATCCATTTTTGGTAAACATATAATTTTTTTAAAGATTTTTGTGCCTTTCAAATTGATTCCTAACATTTTAAGGAGTCTTAAGTTTGTCAAAATTGAATTTTTCAAACCAATTACTTTGAAATTGATGCAAAGTGGTGTTATTTGGGGTATTATAGGTCACATTGATGACCTACACACATCAAACAACTACTTTACATGTTAATTTCACTTGATCATCATCCCTCCCTCATCCTTGATCACTTCTTACTCATATCTCATTTCCCCTAATCACTCTCTCATCAATTCTCATTGTCCCTAATCACTCCCTCATTGACCCTCACTACCCTTAGTCATCTCTAATCACTTAATCATGATCCCTAATTACTCCCTCATTGACCCTCACTATGCCTCATCATCCATAATAACTCATTGACCCTCACCATCCCTCATCATCCCTAATCACTCTCTCATTGGCCTTTACCATCCCTAATCGCCACTTCATCATCCCTAATCACTCCCTCCTCATCCATCATCATCTCTAATTACTCCCTTATTGACCTTCACCATTCATCATCATTTATAATCACTCCCTCATTGGCCCTCACATTCCTCATGGTCCATATCCCTATTACATACTTTGATTATCCAAGCTCTTTGCCAATATCCAACTAACTTTCAATTTGTATTTTATTGATTAATATCTATCTTTGGACCCTAAATACATTTAAAATTCACATCTACATTTTATTCATTTCATTTATTCTCCACCATTCTTTTGATGGTCTCACTAAACTCTTCATTTTAATCTCCTTACTCAATGCATTCAATCTCTCTTACTTTGAGACTATCCCCATTATTATTCTTTATGATTTACAATAACTTGGATCAAAGCTTGTCTCTATTTCCTGAGGATTTAATAGGTCTCTAAAAAACTTCCTTCCACTCCTTTGAGTTCTCTCTAACTTCTTCTCAAACCTACTTAACTTCTCAACACAATCCTCATATCATACACCACCTCTTATTCCATCATATAATCTTATTGTACAGACTCAAATCATCAAATCAACCTCATTTATGGATACAATGTAACATATACCATCTATTCACAAGGTTCTAATCTTTGGTTCAACTATTTGATAACTTATTTGGGCTCTTTCTACTCTTGAATTATGTATTTAGGTTTCCTTTTACCCTGTCTACCACATAATCCTCCCCTATCTATACTTATTCATAGTTACACAACTTAAAAACATTATATTATATTTTTTCATGTTAAACTCAAACTTTTCACCAAATTTCATGAATTATTGATGGTTACAACTCCTAAAAACTCACTTTGAAAGTAAAAAATCTAATATAAGGTTTTGACTGGTTTTACAAACCTTAGAAGGGTCAAAATGAGATTTCAATATTCCAAAGGCATTTATAATAACTTTGACTATTTTATTAGGTCTGGTTTGGCCCTATTCCTATTTTCCAAGTTTTATATTTCCCTTTTTAAACTATCATAGATTGACTTAACCAAATTTGGATAGACTGTGTACTTAGTCAAAGGTCTGTAGTAATATGAAAAGAGGTTATTTTTTATAATTCATTCAAAAAAGGGTTATAAATCAACATGAAGGTTGAAAATCCTCTACATAATGTTTTCACACTTTTAAAAATCAATTCCTTCTATCTATAACACTCAAATTGCCAATTTCCATGAGATACCACTTTGACTATTATAAGTTTCTTGATGACTGCAGGGCTGTGTTAGTTTTCTTTTTTCTCATCTAAGTATATGGAAGATACTTAAAAGAATAAAATACTTATTTATCATATGATAATAAAATCACCAATAACATTTGAATGTTCACTCCAATACATGCATATACCTTCTCACACAAATATATACTCAATATTGAAGTCCCTATTAAAGTTCAAAAATTCAAATGAAATATTTGGTAGGAAAGTCCAATACAACTCTAATTCAAAATTGACACAAAAATAGAAATGTATAAATAATCTTATAGACTTATTATGACCTTGACCACCTTCTAAAGACTCAAAACATGTAAACTAGATCACTATTTATATTGGGTAGTGATGCTCCTGCATCACCTCATCATCCCTAATCACTGCTTCATCATACCTCATCATCTCTAATCACTCATTCCTCATACCTCATCTCCCCTAATCACTCCCTCATTAATATTCGCCATCACTCATCATCCCTAATCACTCCCTCATCCTCCCTAATCACTTCCTCATTGACCCTCATAATACCTCATCATCCCTATTTACTCCCTCATCATCTCTACTCAATTCCTCCTCATCCATCCTCATCCATAATCACTCCATCCAATACCTTGATGGTAATATTTTATTGGGGTTTAACAATGTTAGGAGCTAAAAGTGGAGAGTTGAGTGCTAGCATACAATATAAGACATAGTGATCAAAATGATGTGGAGGAAAATTTGAAACATAAATATTTAACACCTATGAAAAAATATGGGCCTATTATATGTGATGTAATTCACAATTGAAAATCCACCAGAAAAAGAGAATTAAAACCACCATAGCACCAAAAATGGGTAGTAAATAAATGAGGATCACCAAGCTATGTGATTTCCTAAGATCAATCAATTGATTTCCATATGAGGACATTTTATGATCCAAATAATTATATTTAAGGCCTTCTATTTGTATGTATACTAATTGAGTCATCATACTAGAGAGTGGAAAATAATTTTCAAATGATTAGAACAAGTAGTCTAAGATTTGAAAGTGGTGCTTAATTCATAACTTCAATATTCAATCCAATAAAGAGTGTCACACTATGAGCTCTCTAGTTGCACATCTTGAGAAGTGGGTACAAGTTATCTATCACTATAGATAGTTAAGTAGATAATATATTATAAACCCAATAATATGGTTGGTACTAAAAATATCTCTACTTCCCCCAACAAAAAATTATATGAATTAATAATATTATCTCATTAACAAATGTAGATCAATGGTAAGACAATACACTTCATTTCTAATGTAAGTCAGAAGAATTTAATTTCTCCTAAATCATATTTTCAAAAATTAAACTTGAAATTTATACATCATCCATAACCATATGCTAGTGTATGGTCTAGTGTAGGCCTTGAGAAATGGATTACCTAGTAGTGTCACTTGGTATACAAAATCAAGATTTTAAAAGATGAAATCCTTTGTGACATCTCACCATTATAGGTGTGTGATGTTTTACATATGGTCAACCATGTATTTACCATTGACATGTAGTTTATGAATTAAATACTTTAAATCTTGTGATATATTGTCATGATCTGAAATGCCATATATCATATTTAGTTCATAAGCTTTCAGTCATTAGTGCCAGGAAGTACAAGAATATTTTTAGTTATAGTAAGAAGTATACTCTTAATGGTAAGAATCAAATGTTTAATGACATCCTTATGTCACCATATCATAGTGTGGTTTATCTAATAATAACAAAGACAAAATAATTAAACCATAAACTAGATGAATACAAGGATATCTTGCAATCACTTGAATAAATTCTTGCATATTATACACTAAACAATACTATTGATTTGATCCCTTAACTAACTATACCTCAAACCTATTTATAAAACATATCATTTATATATAATGAATATATCAAGTGGTATATCCATGAAATCATGTATAATGGACAAATCATGCCCAAATCATTGCCTTTCAAAAACCCAATTGTGTTTTTGCCAAAGTTGTGAATAAATTAAAAAAAAATTTAACAAGATTAAAGTGAATAAATATTATCCTTATTTAAATATTAAGGCATTTTTATACCATATCCATGGTGTAGAATTATTTTCCAAAATTGATCTTAAGTTTGGGTATCATCATATTCATGTTAAACCTCTAGACATTTAGAATATAGTTTTAAAAACAAAGGAAGGATTGATTGTCTAGTTGGTTATGCATTTTATGTTGACTCATATAACGAATTAATTCATTTCAAGATGTTGAATGACATCCTTAGGCCATTTATCTATGTCATTTTTTAAATCTACCTTGATGACATCTTAATCTTTAGAAAACATGGGATGAATATCTACACCATATTGAACTACTGTTTCACATTTTGTAGAAACATATTTTTGTGATAATATGAATAAATGTTCATTTTTCATGCAAGAGGTAAAATATTTGGGACACATTGTTAATTTTTGGAGCTAAAAGCTTCACCAGGAGGCTAATCAAGAGGTTACTGAGTGCAACCAGTAACTGGCATCGGCAGTATTGCCAACGTCAATCAGGTAGGGACCAGGGATCGGTCGACGTCGGTCAGGAGCAGACTGAAAGCAACCGACATCAGTCACCTGTGTGTGTGCATGCTCTTGCATGTGTTTCCAGAACGCGTTTCCAGAATTAGACTCGTCTAATTTAAGAGGTCTGAGAGTGTTTGCATGTTGAAGACTAATTTAAGTCTTGAGTCTGTGTTTCTAATTATTGTAATTAGAAGTCTAATTATTGTATGCATGGGATCCTATTTAAGAGACTCATGGGGCATGTATTGTAATTAAGGCAAGTAAAGCATTGAAGCAAGAGAGAGAAGGTAAAGGAGATCTGTAAGGTGTAAGGTCAAGGATATTAGCTAAAGCTATCAAGGAAGGGTTAACAACTCAGGTTGTTGAGTTGGTTGTGGTTGAGCAAGAGAGAAAGGGGGGGAAGAAGTCCTTGAGGTGTGGCAAGCCTTAGAGGTGGAAGAATAAGTGGCACCTTCTTTATTGTATTTTCTTCTGAAGAGTATTTAATACAATATTGTGTATTATCTTTCAAATTATGTGATGTTTCAAGTTTCTAGTTACTTAATCATTCTAGTTCAATTCCGTGTTTAATTGCTTATAGAAAAGTAATCAATTGTGCTTCCTAGATCCTGACAGTTGGTATCAGAGCTAAGGTTGCAGGGAGTAGGTTATTTTTTGATTACAGGTCATTCTCAGGGGTTTTTGATTGAGTGGGAGTACAACAATGGCAGAAGAAAGTAGGCTATGAATGGAGAAGTTTAACGGCAAGAATTATCAACATTGGAGGATGCAGATAGAAGATTATTTGTATCAGAAAGATTTGTACTTACCATTGGGTGGGGTTGCATGCAAGCCCATAGACATGAAGGATGAAGAATGGAACATTCTTGATCGGAAGCCTCTGGGATCCATAAGGTTGAGCCTTGCATCATCTGTGATTTCCAGCTTATCACAGTGTAAGACAACGGAAGAGTTGATAGGATCTTTGGCAAATCTATATGAAAAGCCCTCTACTTCAAATAAGGTATTTCTTATGAAGCAGCGATTTACTTTGAAAATGTAGGAAGGTGGATCAGTGTATACTCATCTTAGTGATTTCCATGGTTTGGTAAACCAGTTAAATTCAGTCAATATTGTTTTTGATGATGAAATAAAGGCTCTCTTAATTTTATGCTCATTACCTGAAAGTTGGGAGAGTTTGGTAATGGCAGTAAGTAATACTGCGTCTGCTTCTAAAATATTAAAAGTTGATGATGTGGTTAGTGTAATCTTGAATGAAGATATTTGTAGGAAAAGCATAGGTGAATCATCAGGGAATGCTCTAAGTGCTGAAAGTAGGGGAAGACAAAGAGAGAAGGTCAAGCAAGGGAAATCAAAGTCACAGATGGGAAGGAGATCCGAATCCAGAGGTATCACCTATTGGTTTTGTGGAAAGAGAGGACACACAAAGAAATATTGTTGGTTGAAGGATAAATAAAATCAACATAAAGGTGATGAGGAAGCAAAAGATGTAGGTATTGTGGCACAGGATGCTCTCATACTTTCTTTGGATAGACAGCTAGAATCATGGGTTTTAGATTCTAGTTCTTTTCATGCATCCCCAAATAGAGATTTGTTCCATGAGTATGTCCAGGGAGACTTTGGAGTGCTTTATTTAGGGGATGGTACGCCTTGTCAAATGGTTGGCAAAGGGAAAGTGCAGCTAGAATTGTAGACAGGCAACACATGGGTGTTGAAAGAGGTTATGCATGTCCCAGTCCTGAAGCAGAGTTTGGTTTCTATAGGAAAGTTGGGTGATGAGGGATGCATAGTAACCCTCATAGCAAATTCTTGGAAGGTTTCCAAGGGTGCACTTGTTTTAGCAAGAGGTAAGAAAGTAGGTATGTTTTATCTATCTACTTGTATTACTGATTCTCCTTCTGGTTTATCTACTTCAGTTGTAGATTCGGAGATGTGGCTTAATAGGCTTGGTCACATGAATAAGAAGGAGATGCATGTTCTTGAGTCAAAGGGTATGAGTTTAGATTCAGAGGGCATAGATCGAGTTCAATGTAGGAAAAGGAAATTTGATGCTTTTGACACGAACAGGGAAGCCTTGGTGTTTATGGAGGAGATGATGGGCAGAGGTCAGTCACAGGGGCTAAAAATTTTTGAGCAGGGTAGTATGGATAGGGTTTTAATCCAAGATGAGCTCGCAGATAAAAGTCATCACTCACAAGTAAAACACAAAGACTGACGATGATTAGAGGATCGACGTCGGCATCCAGACAGGGACCGACATCGATTGGGTGAAACCCAGCATTAGTGACTCTGAATAGATAAACACCAGTGTCAGTTAGGGAGAACTGACGTCGGTAATGAGTCAGTCGCATGGAACCGACATCGGTTAGGTACAGACTGAGAGATGGTTAAGATCGGTCACTGAGATGGATTTTGGGTAGACAGCAAGCTGTCAAGAAGTCTCAAATGCCCATATGGAGGACTGAAAGGGTAAGTAAGCCTCAAATTCATCATTTCCCTTCTTTACAGTACTTATTGCTCACTGATGGTCAAGAATTAGGAAGTCATTAAAGAAGTAGAAAAAGTAGATCCAGGAAACAGTGGGAGCTTGGCATGGATGAGGAATGTGATTCCTTGGAGAAGAACCAAACAGGAGTTGTTGGGTGGAGTTGTCAGCTGGAAGAAAGCACTGAGAGACGAATGGATGTTTAGGATGAAAAAGAGCGGGAATGAATATGTGAGATAGAAGGCCAGGGTATAAGGTCTTGAGTAGGTTGTAGGGCAATGGAAGTTTGACCATTGTGTTTCTCTTTACCAGGTTGGATAATATTAGCTACATTATCATGTTACTATTTTGTGTGCTTGTTGTAGGGTTGCACATACAGGGAGTTGCTGAGCTAAAGGTAAAGTTAGTTCAGATGGGTGTCATGAAGAATCTGGGAGCAGCAAGATTCTTTGGCATAAGTATGTTCAGAGACATGGAAGATCATAGGTTGATTTTGTCTCTAGTGGGAGCTGATGTGAAGAAGGAGTTGGTAGGGTTCAAGATGCAAGATGCAGAATCGGTAAGCACACCTATGGCTAGACAGTTCAAGCTGAGCTTAGAACAGTGTTCAAAATCACATAAGGTTTGGTGTAGACTTGAGTTTTCCCAAGCAGTGGGAGTTGTCAGAAAGTTTAGATGTGGTAGGGGACTTGGATGATAGGTGTAACATCACAGGATGTGTGGTGGTTGGTCTTCAAAATTGAGCTTGAAGATGGGGGTGCCTGAGATGGTTAGTGGAGGTTGCTGTACAGGTGCAGCTATTTATCTCCAAGTGGGAGATTGTTAAGTTTTGGAGCTAAAATCTTCACCAAGAGGCTAATCAAGAGGTTACTGAGTGTAACCAGTAACCAGCGTCGACAGTATTGCCGATGTCGGTCAGGTAGGGACTAGGGATCGACCGACATTGGTCAGGAGCAGACTGACAGCAACCGACGTCGATCACCTGTGCATGTGCATGCTCTTACATGTGTTTTCAAAATGCATTTATAAAATTAGACTCGTCTAATTTAAGAGGTCTGAGAGTGTTTGCATGTTGAAGACTAATTTAAGTCTTGAGTCTGTATTTCTAATTATTGTAATTAGAAGTATAATTATTGTATGCATGGGATCCTATTTAAGAGACCCCTGGGGCATGTATTGTAATTAAGGCAAGTAAAACATTAAAGCAAAAGAGAGAAGGTCAAGGAGATTTTCAAGGTGTAAGGTCAAGGAGATTAGCTGAAGCTATCAAGGAAGGGTTAACAACTCAAGTTGTTGAGTTGGTTGTGGTTGAGCAAGAGAGAGAGAGAGGGAAGAAGTCCTTGAGGTGTGGCAAGCCTTAGAGGTGGAAGAAGAAGTGGCATCTTATTTATTGTATTTTCTTCTAAAGATTATTTAATACAAAATTGTGTATTGTCTCTCAAATTCTGTGATGTTTCAAGTTTCTAGTTACTTAATCATTCTGGTTCAATTCTGTGTTTAATTGCTTATAGAAAAGTAATCAATTGTGCTTCCTAGATCCTGACACACATTACACACACAAGAAGTGCATGTGTGAACCTCACCAAGATTCAAGTCATATAGGAATGGGAAACACTAAATAAATTTGCATCTGATTCAAATCTTCTCAGAATTAGAAAATTATACAAGAGATTTGTGTTTAGTTTTTATCTTTTGAACCAAACTACCAAAGGTAGAACTGAATAAAGTTTCATTTAGTTATCTACACAAAAAAGATAATTCGATGAACTAAAATTTAGACTCTATTTTGTATTAATATTTATATTATTTGACTATAAATTTGGAAGATCATCTAATTCATTTAGTAATAAAATTGACTATCACAAATGGGTATTAACAACAAAAGTCCTAGAAAAGAGTTAATTTCTATTATAATGAATTAAACAACATATGATTGGAATCAAATATATCTTTATAGTATATACTTATGCTAGATGATGAGGGAGTGATTAGGGATGAGAAGGGATGGTGAGGGTCAATGATGGAGTAATGAAGTATGATGAGGGATGATGAGGGTCAATGAGGGAGTGATTAGTGATGATGAGGAATGAAAAAATATTGATTAGGTATTATGAGGGATGAGAAGTATGTGATTAGGGATGATAAGCATGAGTGATTAGAGATTATGAGAGACAATTAAGGTTAATAAAGGAGTGATTAGGGATGAGGAGGGATGATTAAGTGATTAGGTATGATGAGGGAATAAGAAAGAGTGATTAGGGATGATGAAGGATGGGGAGGGAGTGATTAGTGATGATTAAGGATAGTGAGAGTTAATAGAGGAGTGATTATGGATGATAAGGGAGTGATTAAAGATGAATAGGGATAGTGAGGGTCAATGAGGGAGTGATTATGGATAATGAGGATTGATGAGAGTGATTAGGGGTAATGAGGGATGAGTAGGAAGTGATCAAGGATGAGGGAGGGATGATGATCAAGTTAAATTAACATTTAAAGTGGTTGTTTACTATGTGTAGGTCATCAATGTGACTTATGTTACCCCAATAACACCACTTTGCATCAATTTAAAAGTAAGTGGTTTGAAAACTTCAATTTTGACAAACCTAAGACTCTTAGAAATGCTAGGAATCAATTTGGAAGGCATAAAAACCTTAAAAATGACTATATGTTTATCAAAAATGGATATCAATTGCAAAATTTATGTCCTAAAATCCCTAGGTTTAATACTTAAAGCCTAAAAATTCTTAAGTACTGACCTGATTATATTTTGAAAAATTATTTTCCACATTGTAAGGTGTGAAACTATGAGACCAACTCTATCAGATGCTGAGTGACCCTAATTTATTATATTTACTAAAATAAATATAAAGTATAAGTTTACATTTATATTATTACATTTATTTTCTTTTATATTATTACATTTATTTTCATTTATATTGTTACACATTTATATTATTACATTTATTTTCTTATACTTAAAATTTAGAGTATTAAATATAAGCTTATGGCTAAATTTGGCTTCACATGCAACTCCCGCATGCTCATGGAGATCGTTTTGGTCTTATAACAAAGTAATTTGTATGTGTTATATAATGTGTACACATTGTATAATACACTATATAATGCATACGTGTTATGCAATTTGTATGCATTATTTGAATTTACAATAATGCATATGCGTTATTTGAATTTGAATTGAAAATTGAGCCTTTAAGATCAAAAATAGCTTGGATTTCCAACCAAAGGCTTGTGATTATGCATCTATAGCCAAGATTGAGATTTTTGAGAAAAACCAACAAATTTCAACTTCAATCATAAATACGCTATGGATTTAAACATCAAAATTTGAAAAATTATTGTTGTCATGATGATCACATTATTCTCTTTCTAAATATATGAT
This sequence comes from Torreya grandis, assembly GCA_037957365.1. NCBI lineage: Eukaryota > Viridiplantae > Streptophyta > Pinopsida > Cupressales > Taxaceae > Torreya > Torreya grandis. Next base: position 5,525,028 of record JARHVA010000244.1, read on the forward strand.
TTTAATAATTTTTGGGAATTTTAAGGGTTAAAACTATATTTATTTCTAACTACACCTTTTTGAGGCCACTACATGCCATACGTATACATGCCTATTCATGTTTATCTAATTTATTTTTCATTGATCCAATTGAAAAACAAATCATATGGTAACAAACTAGACCTAATTCTACACACATTCAAAAAAAATCAAATTTCATTTTTTTGAGGTAGTTAGGGTGGGCCGCATGGCCATCTATCCATTTTTTTTTTCAGTATCTAATTAATTTTAAAATTAATAAAAAAATATTCATCAAACAATATAAAAAAAATTCATATCACACTAGAATATCTTATCTAAATATTCACTAAAGGGTTTCAAACAATATTTAACGATGCTCAAAAAATGGTGGGCTACATGGCCATCTATCTACTATGTTTTCTTAAAAAAATAGGAGGTCCTCTTTAACTTTTAGATGTTTGACCTATTTATACTTAACCATTTTTCAAAAAAAATAGTTTTTTGGAAACTAGACTCAAAATTCTACAATTCATGTTTTTCTACCATCTTTAAATTTTGAATGTAGCAATCTCAAATTATCTACAGATGTTCACATTTATGAAATTTCATAAAAATCATGTCCATTAGTAGGCCCTTTTTTGTCCCCCAATTTGGTGCACTTACCCACTCCTATAATATCATTTTTTGCCTAGAAACCCTAGCACAAGGTTAAACAGTCTCCAACCTACCCAAGAAGGATCAATTTGAAGTTTTAGATTTTATAACAAGTTTCAATATACTATTATGAGTGGATTGGGTATATATAATCTCTCTCCAAATTTTTACATCACTGGTTTCCCATCTTGAAGCTTATGTTCCACAACTAACTCATGTTCTTTGCTTAACTATGTGTGCAAACATAGTCAATAGGGGAAGAGAGGAAGAAACTTTAGATTTTAAGTGACGAACTAAGATTTTAAGAACCGTAATATTTGGTTAAGGACTATTTTTATCTTACACACCTCTTTAAATCATTAGATACCCTTCCTTACACCTCTGTGATCCACTTTTGTATTGTTTTGTATGGGACTATGAGTATATTTTCAAGATTCTACAAGACTGTATTATCCTTCTAGAAATTAATTATGAAACAAATAAATGAAATACATAAGAAAATTCAAGATACATATATTAGACTTAATAATTCTAAAATAATCATCAAAGTGCATCTTTATTAGATTTTCCTTAATTGACTAGTTTTGCACTATCCTCCATTAATGACAACATCCAAAAAAAAGGTCTGTGTAGTTGTTTAGCAACCCTAAGGAGTTCTCTACCTTATTTATTGGAACTTGAATCTCTCCATCATTTTAATTCCATCCCATAATTGTCTCAAATCAAAAACTTACAAGTTTTTTATAGCCTATAACTACTCTAACTACCTTTTGACCTTCTAACAGTCATAAAAGGCTGCCTAGATCATTGAAGGTTTACACCAAGTCAATTTTTCGTATATATATTCTATAAGTCCCATGGCATAGACCCATGGTGTCTTCAAAAAAATTTATTTAACAACATCAAATCTTATTCATCCCTTAACACACAAAACTCCTGAATCAAGCTTCATAAATTCAAATATTTAAATTATTGAATTTGGCAAGAAAATACCAATTTTTAAATCTAACATACCTAAGCACTCCTAGACACTTGGAGAACATTCCAAAGTGTTTACTAAGAATAATAACACGTGTGAAATACCATAAAAATTATAATTGACCACCTTGACACTTGATCAAACCAAAATTGCCTAAACAAACACATGCCAAGTAAAAATGCTCTTGCATCGTACTACAGAGGTGAAAAAAGAACTTTCTATGAAATTTTAGTCATCTTGTATTGACTTCCTCCTCAAAATATCTCTTTCTTGTTCACTCCAACTATACAATGTCACATCCTCCTAGATCCCAAGGCTTATGAGTGACACATAGACCTCCTTGTTCTTTGAATAAGGGTGCATTAGATCTTCTTTTGAGGTTACCTCTTTGAATGTTGATCTCCAACCTGATCATCTTCATCATCTTGTGGTTATCCTATAACAAACCTACACATGGAACACATAAGTTAAACATAACTAAATCCTTATCTTTTATGAAGCCACACTCTTGAACTTTTATGGTTGTATTTGCTATGCTTGGATCTGTTGCCTGTTAGACTATTGGTTTATGTTCATTCTTCTTGCCTACAATAATATCAACCTCTTCAACTTCAATGTGACTCTCTTCCTACTATTCATTCTTTGTCTGACTAGTCACTTCACTTCCCATAGCAAACTCTCTCAACACACCAGCTTTCCTAACAAAGTTGTCTAGATACTCCATGCTCCTTATCAAAGAAAAGTGATAAGACAAGTCTACAAATAAACCTTCTAAGTGTTCATTTGATAATAACTTATCATTATGGGATGAATTTAACCAATCTCTACTACCTATAATTAATTTCTTAGAATACTTGTCAGCTATTGCATCCTTTTATCTCACTTTTGTGGTAATTTGTACTACAACTTCTTCTTCATGGTACTTATTCTTAGTTGTCACTATCTTGTTCTCAACACTACAATTGATTTCTTATGGTATATACTCTTTTTCACCAAAAATTATCACATTAATGTGTGCCTCCTTTCATGCTTGGCTATCCTTCAATGGGGTTAGTGTGTACTTACTACCAAACTTCTTGATGGTGTATGTATTTTTTCTACCATCATACATAGCTCTTATATCACACTTCCATGGTCTACCAAGGATGATATGGCACACCTAAATAGGAAGCACATAACACAAAATTATGTCCTTATACCAACCAATCTATAAATATACATAGCATTGTTCATTCACTAGGACTTGATGACTATTTTGAATCTAAGAGATGTTGTATGGACTTGGATGTTCTTTGCTTTATAATTCTAGTTTAACTACCATCATGGAAGACACAAGATTATTCATACTACCATTATCAACTATGACCTTACAATATTTACCTTTGTTCTTGAAAATGGTTTTGAACAACATCTTTATCTTTGGTGGTTCTCTCTCCTCATGTATAGTCTTCAAAAGTAATCTCTTCATCAACAAACTTTTTCCTATTTTAGGTTATTCCTATATTTTGTTAAGGAATCCACATTTTCTTATTCTTGCTTAACTACTTGATTTTTTATTTCACTTCAAGAGCTACCACTTTGAATGTCTTTTAGACACTTATATAATCTATGTCATGCAAATTTATTTTACTTGAAGCACTTTATAGAAAATCCATTATATCTTCTATCCATACCATATGATCCTCCACCTATATATCTATAACCCCTCAAATATATTGATTGGAACTCTCAGAAATATTGCCAACTTCATTTTTTTGACTTTAGCACTAATTTCTATTACCTAGTTGTCCTCTTCCTTCTTACTAACCTCTACCTCTATATTTTCTACCACCTCTCCCTTTATTTTGTTGACTTTTCCTTCTATCAAACTTTTCCTCTACCTTCAATGAATCTTGGTAGGATTCCTCTAATTTTTTTCTGATAAAATATTGATCTCATCTTGAATGGTAAACTTCAAGCCATTGATGTACCTAACAACCTTCTCTACATCCTCCTCTATGTGTCCTACTCAAATAGTTAGTTTGTAGAATTTTTTTTTGTAATATTTCACCATCATATCATTTTGTCTTAGATTTTTTAACCTGATAAACAAGTTGGTTTGATAGTCCTTAGGCATGAATTTTCCTTTCATCTTGGTTGCCATTCTATCCCATGACCTTATCTTCTCTTTTCCCCTTATTTATTCTTGTATCCCATCCCACCATAAGGATTCATGACCCTTAAACATTTTCACTACAAAATTCACCTTATTTTCCTCATTCACCTCTTCATAATAAAAATACTTATCCATAGTTGTGATCCAATCAACCAGCTCTTCAATGTTGAGACTGCCCTCATACAATGGCACCTCCATCTTGGGATTTGATGTTACTCCAAGAACTGATATTATAAACCTCTACTCCACTCTAACTTCCTATCCTTGTTTTGATAATTTTTCATGAGTAACCTTATCCTCACCTTCACTCACATCTCCCATGTTCATCTTTCTTCTTTGAGCCAACTCCATGGCTTACAACTTTGCCTGTAAGTTCCTTACCTCAACTACCAATGCATTAACTGCTTGTAACCTTCTTTGGGATACTAATACTCCTCATCCTATGGATTCCATGTGTACTTATTTTTCTCCCAAGATATCCTAAGATATTATACCAAATGATGCAAAGGAAACACTTAAAAATTCACTCTATCATCTCTTGTTTCAATTTGTTCTTCCTTTATCAAAGCTTAAGGCAAAGAGTTCAATATGGGATTCTGAATTTGAATGTTTTTTTATGATCCTTATGATATTATTCATAATCAATATATCCATATTGGACCACTTATCTAACTCACAAAAACTCTCAATGCATATTTTACCACATACACAACTTCTTTATCTTTAGCAAATAGTCTTGTAGCCTTTTTTACACCTTTTGCAATGGTACAGCCTATTATGAACAAGTTTTGAGAAACCATTGACATTTTCTAACACCATCTATCTTATTTTCCATCTCCAAAAACTTTATTGGAAACAATCCACTCATATGTCACCTTTTCAATCACTTGTTAGGCTCTATTTAGGCCTAATTAGGCCTCCACTATCATGTAACCCACACAATCACCCATAACCATACGTATCCATACTTGGCTGGTCCAAAAATCTCGTAATATATTAGTACACATTTCTCACTATCAAATTATAGAGTTTGAGTAATTTTAACTAGATCAAACTCCTATAAGATCAATTTTTGCCTAGAAACCCTAGCACAGGGTTAAACAACATACAACCTGCCCGAGAAGGATCAATTTGAAGTTTTAGATTTTATAGCAAGTTTCAATCTACTGTGATGAGTGGATTGGATATATAAAATCTATATCCACATTTATACATCATTTTTTCCCATCTTGAAGCTTATATTCCACAACTAACTCATGTTCTTTGCTTAATTGTGTGTGTAGATACAGTGTGTAAGGGACTGAGAGGAAGAAACTTTAGATTTTAAGTGGAAAACTAAGTTTTCAAGCACTATAACAGATATTTAGGACTATGTTTATCTTAAACACCTCTTCAAATCATTAGATATACTTCATTACACTTCTATGATCCACTTTTGCACTACTATGTATGGGACCATGAGTATATTTTCAAGCTTCTATAGGATTGCATTGTCCTTCTAGCAATGAAGTATAAAAAAACAAATGAAATACACAATAAAATTAAATATAAATATATTATACTTACCAATTACAAAATAAGAATTAAAGTGCATCTTTATTAGATTTTTCTTCATTGACTAGTTTTACACAATCCTTCAATGACAACATTCAAAAAATAGGTATGTGTACTATTTTAATAACCCTAAAGAGTTATCTACCTCATTTATTGGGACTTGAATCTCTCCATCATTTGAATTACATCTCATAACTGTATAAAATAAAAAACTTACAAGTTTTTTATAGCCTATAACTACTCTAACTACCTTTTGACCTTCAAATGGTCACAAAAGGCTACTTAGTCATTAAAAGTTTACACCAAGTCTATTTTCCATACGTATATGATCTAAGGCCCATGGTATAGACCTATGGTGTCTTAAAAAAAATTATTTAACAACATCAAACCTGATTCATCCTTTAACATACACAAAACTCCTAAACCAAACTTCACAAATTTAAATATTCAAATTATTGAATCTGGCTAGAAAATGCCAATTTTGAAATCTAACCTACCTAAGCACTCCTAGACACATAGAGAAAATTCAAAAGTGTGTAATAAGACTCCTAAAACCCTATAGATATCCTAAAAATGATAATTTATCACTTTGACACTTGATAAAACCAAAATTTCCTAAACAAACACATGTCAAGTAATGATTCTCCTACATCAGAACTATATGTTTCATCAGCTACTACACATTCTCAACCAAGGGATGGAGATGATTGTGAGTTCACATGAAATTATGTGTTTCCTTTTATATTGGACCTAATTTTTTAAGCACTTAAAAACCATATTTCTCCACTTAGTCCAAAGATGGTTATTGCATATTTTTGCAACATTATGACTGATATCATACAAACTAATATTATAGATCATGCTCTCCTACATTGGGTCTCGCACAATGAATTGTTTGTTCATATTTATTATTATAGTTCTCAAAGATTACATGATTCATTTAATTATGTATGCATCTATATGGAAAGGGATAAATAAAATAGTGAAATAATTTTTGAAGGACATTACATGATTTTGAATGATGAAGGTGGGTTTGAGGTACTGTCAGTGATATTTAGTATTTATGGTGTCCATGATTCAAAAGATATGTTTGATGAATAAGTGGTAATATAACTTGATTAGTCACACACCAAACCCTTAGACATTGTGAGTGCTAAGTAACATTGGGATTGTCTTATCAAAACATTAGTTCAAGTATGAGAGTTCTTTTTATCTTTGTGAGCACATGTTAATAAGATGCAGCAAGACTCATCCCCTATTTTAATAGACCCATACCCTATTTTAATACTTTATAGAGGCACAAACGAAATATAAGTTTCCATAAGTTTGAAAATGACTTCACTTATATGCATAATATAAAATCCAAAGTAGGAGATGATGCTTAAAAATTAATATAAATATCTCACTACACCTCTAACCATGTACAATGTTTGATAATATCATCAAATTTTTTTACTACACTAAATTATTTTCATATTTAAATTCAATATTTAGATCATGTCATATAATACATGGAATTATATACATTACCTTGGTTCTAAAAATAGACAACCACCTATTCTTAGATATTATGCTTCTCCATGCATTTGAGAATGGGTGGTCACACATTCTAAAGAATTTTGAATTCCTATTCTAAACTTGTATGTTTCATGTTGGTATAAATTGTTAAGCCATTACAATTAAACAAATACTCAAATTTAGATCAAGTGGAGACAACTGAACAACTAGAAAACACATTTAATTGACAAGATGAACTTCAACATAACATGCAATTGGTTGTGGTAAACACAACTATATAAAATCATGCTCCATTAATTGTCACACTTATCTCACAAACAAGTATTAATCATTACTTATCAATAATTATTGAAAACTTCATTATTTATCAATGTTGGTTTGATTCATTTTGTCAATAATTTAATAATTATAGTTTTAAATTCTTGTGTAGATTTGATTGGAGATGATTTATAGTCTGTAAAAATTTCTATGAATACTAGTGAAACATTAATTGACATATTATTATTACATTCAAAAATAAATTCAATGTAAAAATAAATATCAAGAATATTATCTTTTATGGTGCATAAAAAAATATTTGTTTTTTATTGACTTAGAAGGATTTTTAATTTAAAATTAGTCTTCAAAAATAAAGACACATTCCAAATCCAAAATGATCATATACATCCAAGAGGATATTTAACCTAGTTTTTAACAGTTACATCCACACAATTTCAATTAGAATTTTTATATATGTTTGATATAAATTCCAACATATAAAAAAACATAATGAAACTACTAATAAAAACTTAGTTGGAGGCATGTCCTTTATTTTGTTTGGGTTCTGAACATTTTGAAAAAAATGAATAAATAATTATTAAGAATTTACATAAGATTCGGAAGGAACCTGAAATTCCTTTTAATTCTACAAGTAATATTCTAATAAACCAACTAAAAAAAGGAGGATCTAATAAAAATATTATTTTTTCAACAAGTTTATTAAAAAAATGATTTTAGAAGTAAAAAATGGCTTATGGTGATATTGTTTACACAACTAGTCTTGATTGAGGATGCATACAATGTAAGGAATTTTTTAAAATAAGCTAGTTTATCTTTGACAAGTATTGAACAAGTCATTAAATGAAATTGATTTTACACTCCTTAATATATAAAATAATTTTTTGAAGTATTTTAAAATTGTATTACTATCTAATGTTATTGATAGTAAGATGTTTTCATTCATAATTTTCCATTATGATTTTTTTATAAATAGGTACTATTGAAGAAATAATTTTTTCATCAACCATTTTAGCTACTATGAATTTCTCCCCAAAGGTTTTTTCTACTATGAGTTTATTAAAAAAAAAATTAATCTTTAAATTTCATTCTTAGTGTTTAAGATAAAATATCATAATGGTGTCAAGAACTTATTTTTCATAAAATATTAGTAACTTACCTTATTGAAAAAAAATATTGTATTGGTTGACTATTTTAGATATGATTCCACTTGGAAAGAAGTTTTTGGTATTAGGAGTAAAAGGATTGTTGTTTATAATTCTACTTATTACTAAATTTAGATATTTTACCAAACATCTTATTTTTCATATTCATGTTACCAATACTTTAGTTGTGTGTTTATCCTTGACCTACGAAACATTACAAGGAAATATTTTGATATTGGGTTATGGTTTACTTGCTTAAATACAATATTAAAATGTTCTTTCATTTAACACTTTGAATATCCATGAAATGTGGATTTTTATTTTACATGGGGATATCGTAGTGTGAAATTATCAAAAAAATTATCAGAACAAAGAAAGTAAATTTTATGCCAATATACATTAAAAACATCCAAAGGGTTTTATATAAGTACATGAATTTATATGGGACATAACACATATCTTTCATAGGTGAGAAAATGTTCTTTGTTTTCTATAAAAAAATAATCCCTTTTCTTTGGATTGCCTCCCAGCTAGAAATTTGATGACACACTACATTCAAATAGAAAAATATTCACACACTTATGTACATAATTAGATCATTTGTATCTACACTCAAATATGCATTACTCTTTGAAAACATAAAAAATAATAGTTAGGGACTTTGATTGAGTTATCTTTATACTATTACAAAATTTATATTTATTACAATAAGTTATATAAACAAAGCCAATTTCATTAAATTTTATGGTGAGATATAATTATTTTAAAGTAAAAAGTGATTGGTACTTATAACATATTATTGACTAAGTTGCATAGTTATATGGAATTTGATTAATTTTATAGTCACTTGGAATTTTTTGTGTATATATAAATAAAGGCAATTGCTTTTGTATTTATAAATAACCTTTTTAGCCTAATAAGTTTACTAATTAATCTATTTAAATGAGATAGTATTTACACTCAATTACTAACATGTTTAAATGGAAGTCTTAGTCTGTATTCTAACTCATTTCATTTTCTCATTATGATGATGGTTCACAGAGCGTGATTTGAAACATCGATTAAAAAAATTATACATTTTTTTGAAGAAATCTATGTTAACATACTTAAATTTTTTGATGAAATTTAAATCAATCTAAACCTAAACTAAGTTGACTATTTCAATTATTCAAATTATTTAAGATGTAGCCAATATATATAAAATGATTAGGATTACCACATTGAGAATGGTCATTCATGTGTTCTCATTCCATATTTTCAATCTAATGAATTTAGAATCACATTGTATCTCATTCACATGCCACACAACACTTTATTATAATTTTGGGTTTATGTCATGCCCCTGATTTGTCAATATGTTATTGATTTTTCCCAGCTGTCAAATACTCCTTTATACATGTGGTCTATTTTGATTACCTCACATCCTCACATTGACAAAAATATATTTCATACCATTTCCCCTCTATATAGTGCATAATAAGTGATAACGTGACACATTGTTTATGAATATTACTACCTCAAAATGTCGAGTTGGGAAACCCCTTCTTCATCCTAATGCAGCGTGTGGATGGCTTAATTAATACTAGTTTAGGCCATGTGTCCTATTTTTTTAATCATATTACCATCCAAATATATATTTTTATTTTGCAAGTTTGGTCCATGCCACACATCACATTTTCAAAACTTTTCAGTTATTTAGGTTATTCATAGATTTTGTATATTATGTTCCATGTTGGGGTTCTAGCTAGATCTACATGTCAAATTTTTATTAGGTTACATCACTCTGACCAATATCCATTCACATTATTAATAGGATTATTCATTGGAGTATTTATCATATTAAATGTAAAATTGTGGAAGCTTACAGTCAAACCATAACATCAAACCTCCATAAATGCCTTTCACAACATAGATTATAATTCATAGCATACCATGTAAATGTAAAAAAAAGGTATAAGCATGAAGAAGATATGTTTCCATTGATAGTTTTTATTTTAATTAGTCTTAACAATGAATTTTAAGGAATATATCCTACTATCCAATATTTTGATATCTTAAACTGAGATTGATAGGAATATTATATGTATTAAATTTTTGTTTCATATATTAATGATAATTTATTCAGGCATCATTTTTTGTATTATCCATTATTAGTTTTGATTATTTATGTTTAATTTAGCAATGTATTTTAAATACTATATGTTTTACTTATCTTATATAACATCAGTACCATGAGACAATCAAATTATGTACTCGTGACATAGCATAGAGTTCAATATGTCAACATGCATTTGCATTTAGAATTATTCACCATGAAGGATCAAGTCTAGGTGAGAAAAAGTTTTTATTTGAATACACAAATAGTGAAAATTCAAAATCTAAGAAGAGATATGTGGCATGCCTACATTATATCAAAATAGTGTACTTGGAAACCCCATCTCAATGCCCATGTAGTCCATGGTTACGAATGAGTGAGACCATGACATGCAACATCATCTTGTTGTCTCATATTATTGTATTTTGAATTTTTTTTGATACCTTATAGTAAGTTATTTTGATTGATTGATATTGTGACATGCGACATCATCTCGATGTCTTATGTTCATTATACAAAGATAGGATTACTAAGAAAAAAAGTGGTATCTTCAAAATTGATAGTGAAATAAAAATTGTTGTGAAGAGGTGTGAAAAAATACAAGTGTCCGAAAAGTGAATACTAGTATTTTAAAAGGCAAAAGCTAAGAAGATTGTGAGAAATGTAAAAAATAAAAACATGAAAAGTAATATCATCTTTATTATCCTGACCCTGATGTCCAACTCTATGTAAAAATACATTTTCACTACTATTCAAAAGGGAAAAAACATTGACAACAAATATTTTCAAATATCAAGTTGTTGTTCAAGAACTCCATTTCTAGTGCTTCTTCACTACAAACTGGCACTGCTAACATATTTGTATGGATAGATAATATCTAGTATGACATTCTTGGCCTCCTATCATGCCCAGGCATTTTCCTTCTAAGGTCAATTTATCTTCATTATGTATTTCTTAAGGTTTATATAATTTCACGAGACCCTATAACTTATCAAAAGTTTTTCATAGAGTCTAAGGTATATTTAACCTTCCTAACACCTTTAGAGGAAGGTAAAAAACATTATCTCATTACACCAATAGTATAATTTATCTCATGCAAACCTTCAAATGTATTTCTAATGGATTATGCATGAGTGTATCATATCTTACCCAAGTGAAAATCTATGGTATGATTGCACTATATGTCTAATGTTGTTAAATTTCAAGCTATTATTTGATAACTCCATTTTCAGTGCTTCTTCACTATAAACTGGCACTACCAACATGTTTAGATGGTATATAACATTTGACACCACATTCTTAGCCTCCTATCATGATCGGTTGACAAACCCATGACATGCATAGAATGTAAAATATAAGTCATTTTTACAAACTATAAGATCCTTCCTATGCATGTCTAAAAATTCTTATTTCACCTTGGATCACTTTGGCTAAACCTTCTAGAGAAATTTGTGGCATAAGTTGTAGTAATAGATCCTAACATGTAACATTTTGGTAGTGACGAGACAACTTCTCGAGTTCCAATGGGCATTTATACCTCTGGGACCCTAGGTTAAAATTTATCACTTAGATCATGTATAGATAAGTTAATTAAATGTGTTTCCATGACCTTCACATCCAATTCCACCTAAAAATACATTTTCACTATTGTTCAAGAACTCCATTTTTGGCCTTCCATCATGCCTATTTGACAAACTCACTACCCATTCTAACCTCAAGATTGCCTTTCCCATTATAATAAAAATGTATAATTTTAGCCTAAATTCAAACATGCATAGAATAGAAATTATAAGTCATTTTTATGAACCATAAAATACCTCACACACAGATATATATATATATATATATATATATATATATATATATATATATATATATATATATATATATATATGAGTGTATAATATCTAGGACCATGTTCTTAGCCTTCCATCATGCCTATTTGACAAACTCACTACCCATTCTAACCTCAAGAATGCCTTTCCCATTATAATAAAAATGTAGAATTTTAGCCTAACTTCAAACATGCATAGAATAGAAATTATATATATATATATATATATATATATATATATATATATATATATATATATATATATATATATATATGAGTGTATAATATCTAGGACCATGTTCTTGGCCTTCCATCATGCCTATTTGACAAACTCACTACCCATTCTAACCTCAAGAATGCCTTTCCCATTATAATAAAAATGTAGAATTTTAGCCTAACTTCAAACATGCATAGAATAGAAATTATAAGTCATTTTGATGAACCATAAAATACCTCCTATACAAGTCTTAAAAATATTATTTCATCCTGGATCAATTTCGCTAAACCTTGGAGAGCAATTCATGACATAAGTTGTAGTAACAGGTCCTAAAATGTAACTTTTTGGTAGTGAAGAGATAACTTCTCAAGCTCCAACATGAATTTTTAACTTTGGTACCCCCAAGTGAAAATATATAACTTAGAACATATCTAGATATAAAATTTACATGTGTTTCCATGACTCTAACATCCAAATCCACCTTAAAATAAATTTTCACTATTGTTTAGGAGGGCAGAAACACTGACAACAAATGTTGTCAAAGTTTGAGCTATTATTCAAGAACTTCATTTACAGTGCTTATTCACTATAAATTGACATTTCCAACACATATATATGTGGGTATAACATTTAGGACCACATTATTTACCTCTAATCACACCTGGTTGACAAACCCACCACCCATTCTAAACTCAAGAATGCCCTATAAGTCTTAAAAATCTTATTTCATCCTAGATCAATTTGGCTAAATCTTGGAGAGTAACTCATGACATAAGTTGTAGTAACAGGTCCTAAAATGTGACTTTTTGGTAGTAAAGAGATAACTTCTCGAGCTCCAATGTGAATTTTTAACTTTGGTACCCCCAAGTGAAAATATTTAACTTGGAACATATCTAGATATAAAATTTACATGTGTTTCCATGACTCTAACATCCAAATCCACCTTAAAATAAATTTTCACTATTGTTTAGGAGGGCAAAAACACTGACAACAAATGTTGTCAAAGTTTGAGATATTATTCAAGAACTTCATTTACAATGATTATTCACTATAAATTGACATTTATAACACACACACACACACACACACACACACACACACACACACACACACACACACACACACACACACACACACACACACACACACACACACACACACACACACACATATGTGGGTATAACATTTAGGACCACATTATTTACCTCTAATCACACCTGGTTGACAAACCCACCACCCATTTTGACCTCAAGAATGCCCTTCCTAATACAAGAAAAATGCAAATTTTTAGTTGAACTTCAGACATACATAGAACATAAACTATCAGTTATTTCAATGAACCATAAGATCCCTCCTATACATGTCTAAAAAATCTTATTTTAATATTTAACACTTTAGATGAACCTTTGGGAATAATTTTTAGCATAATTTGTAGTAATGGGTCATAAATACAACTTTTTGGTAGTAAAGAGATAAATTCTCAAGCTCCAATAGGCATTTTTACCTCCAATACCCCCAGGTGAAAATATATAACTTTTATCATGTCTATATAGGTGAATTACATGTATTTCCATGACCATAACATCCAATTACACCCATATATATATTTTCACTATTGTTTAGAAGGGCAGAAACACTGATAACAAATATTATCGAAGTTCGAAATATTGTTCTAGAATTCCAGTTCTAATACTTATTCACTTTAAACTAGCACTACCAACATATATATATATATGTGTGTGTGTGTGTGTGTGTGTGTGTGTAGATAACATATATGACCATGTTTTTATCCTCTCATCATGCTCAATTGACAAACCCATCACCCATTCCAACCTCAAGAGTGCCCTTCTCAATATAAGAAAAATGTAGAATTTTAGCCTAAACTTCAGACATGCATAGAATGAAAACTATAAGTATTTTTGATGAACCATAAGATCCCTCCTCTAAATTTATAAAAACTCTTATTTCACCGTGGAGCACTTTGGATAAACCTTTGAGATCAATTTGTGGCAAAAGTTGTAGTAACGGGTCTTAAAATGTAACTTATTAGTAGTGAAGAGATAACTTCTCAAGCTCCAACAGGAATTTTTACCTTCAAGACCCCCAAGTGAAAATATATCACTTGGAGTGCATCTATATAGGTTAATTACATGTGTTTCCATTACCCTAACATCTAAGTCATCCTAAAAATACATTTTCACTATTATTCAGGAGGGCAGAACCACTAATAATAAATGTTGTCAAATTTGGAACTATTATTTGATAACTCCTTCACTAAAAACTAGCACTATCAACATGTTCAAATGAGTGGATAATTTATAGTAACAATTTATTATCCTCTTATCATTCCCAATTGATAAACCCACCACCCATTTTGTCATGGATTAAAAAGTACTCATACTAGAGCATACCAAGCTTGGAAGAGCTTAAAGATGACCAAGACACAATGGAGATCCTATATTGAGCTTCCTAACAAATACTAAGACCTTTAAAATTATCAACACCTAAATGGATGGCCTACAAGATTTTTTATCATGCATATGATCTCACATGAATAGGTTTATAATTAGTTTAAAATAGACACGTTTGGGTGTTTATGATTGATCCAAGCATGTTCAAGTCCTTATAATACTTTATATATATTGCATAGGCCAAAATAAGCCTCTAAATAAGTAATCACCATTAACAAAGGTGAAATGATTAGTCACATTCCTATACATGTTAGGATAAATAAGGCTTAGGTATTAACAACTAAAGCCTAGATTTGATACCACTTATTGGGATCAACAAGGCTCAGGTACCAATAGCTAAAGCCTAGCTCTGATACTACTTGTTAGGAAAACATACACTCCTACCTGTGCAAGTAAATATAAAATTATATAAATTAAACAAGATAAAATAAAACACAAAACCAAAGAGATAAAACATAACACAATATATATATGGAAACCCTACTAAAGCATTTATGGAAAAAACCATGGGGCAAAGGTAGCATCTAAACTTCATATTCATCAACAACTCTCTCCTACAATAGCTCCTCTTAGAAACTCCTTTCTAGTGCTAACACCAAGCACTCAAGTGATAAAATCTTAAAACCAAGCTTTCAATGATCTAACCTAAAATCTACAACATGCATCTCTTACAATCATGAGATGAGCTAATAGCCACCAAGCTCATCATCAAGGACCCCCATGCTTATAACTCTAGGTGAGCCATTTTCTCTTCTAATCCTTACAGGCTCTAACCAATTAAGCATGATGATGATTACAACCAAAGAATATTAGGTGAGATAATATTCCTAAGAATTACAAGTTTAAAACCTATAACATGGATCCAAGAGTGATCCTCTAATAAGATAAACAAACGAAGGAGAAAGAATGCATATTATGCATTTTACAAATGAGAGAGAAGAGAGAGCAGGGGAGAAATTTGACCCATTTAAGTGGGGAAAACTATTAATGAATAGGGAACAATGTTACCCACTTTTCAAAGTAAATACATTTAATGACATATCATTATGCCCACTTGATCACTTCTATGTGCACTCCATGTGCACTTTAAAGTGTTACGTCCCACTTAGTGGGTGAACAGTGACCAATAGTAAAAGATGTTTGTCTCCATGTGCAACATCAAAAAAGTAAGTACATTACTTTAGAATATATTCCAATATATCCATGTGACTCCATAAAATTCATCCCACACACATGTGAGATCAAATAATCAAAGGGAATCATCTTGTTTCCTTTTTATGTGCTCAAAAGGGAATCTAATCTCCTTTTGAATTCTCCATGCATGTAACTCATGAGACCACCAACCATGGCACCCCAAATAATTACCTTTCAATTATAACCTCCAAGACAAGACCATATGACAAACAAAGGACAAGTCCCATGTCCTCAAGTGGAGTGTTATGCCCTACACTTTTCACATCTTCATGATCACACTTGGGCCCCACCACCACACCACCTTCTTACCACATCACCTGCATGCCATAATTGTATGCCATGTCACTGAAAACTCATATTATATATCACTTTCATTCCATATCACCATAATTAGTGACTCATGAATAGTTCCTATGAATAGTACTCTATGAATAGTGGCTTCACACCTAATAGTATACAAGGTGAAAAAGTAAAAGTTATCAATAGGTTTGTGTATGGTTAGAGATATTGAGTCTTTGGGATCACTCCAAGGTGATTCATAAAATTTTTAAGGTCATATTAAATTCCTAAAACAATCTTAATATATATCAAAAGAGCCATTCCACATCATTTAGGCCTCCAAAGTCAATTTTATGGCCCAAATGCATGCACACAACCACAAAGACAGTATGTAGGCTTGAGATTATATGATTATGATTATTTTTATTGTTTTTACATGACCATAAAATGATTATATGTTTTATATGTGGTTTTAATAGACCTATAAAAAAATAATTAGCTCTTGATATCCTACATAACTCAAGATATTAAAAAAATTCTAAATTGGCCTGTTTGGTACCATGTAAATCCTAGTTTGCATAAAACAGACCATAACTTGGGTTTTATAGATCCAAGTTACTTGAAATTTGTATTAAATTTATAAATTACCATTTAATTTTTTTTCAATTGGTATAATTTATTTAAAATACCTTAGGAGAGATAAAATACAAAACACAATCCTGCACATGCAAAAAAGAAGGAAAATTAGACCTTGAGAGGACCAAAAGCGTTATAAATCAAGTTTCAACAATATAAATGCTATAAAATTTTATTTTAAAATTATTTTTGATGTATTAAATATGTTTTATGTGTTATATAATCTTAAAATTTAATAAAATATAAGTTATACATGATTGTTCACAAACATGGCCTTATTTCTAGGCCTAAATGAGCTAGGTTGAGTACCAAGTAATCACTTTGTGAAGGTATTGGATATTATAATGGAAATGTAATATGTAAAAGAGTATAAATTTTTTTTTAAATTTTTTAAATATTATTCTTATCTTATATCTCCAATATTACTCTTAATCTACCTCCAAATGGGCCTAGTAAGCTAGTGGCCTAGTGAACCTTCTTGCAAGTAAAGTGATAATGAACCAAGGTGAGAGGTTGGCATGATTAAAGTTATGAATTATATATATTTTTTATTTAATAGCTAATTTTTATAATAATAATATTTATCCATACACTATCCACCTTGGCTACACTAATGAGGTGGATTGGTGTAGTCAAGAATCAAGAGGAGCTAGTTTGGCTCTCCAAGGAAAGAGGTCTCAAATTTGAAGTTTTTTTTATCATTTTTGAGATGTAATAAGAATAAAAAATATGAATAAAATTTATTTAAATTCTCAATTTTTAGTAATTTCCATAAGTGGGGATCCTACATTGAAAATTATGTAATATCATTAAGAAGCTAGTGAATGCAATGAGAGAGTGGCAACTTGGGAGTTGAAAATCAGTTATATGTAGGTAAACAGGAATAAATGTTGAATGTATAGAAAATTATACCATGATATCATATTAAATAGGATTTCAATAATATCAAACATTCTACCCCTACACCTTGAGTAAGTAAATAGTCATTTGATGGAGTTAAAGAAGCATTAAAGGTTTTTCAAACTACCCTATAATAATGGAACTACTTCATGGGAGTTGAAAACAAGTTGGTTGAAGAAGAAGTGAAGCATTGAATGAAAGGACATGGTGAGTTGAGATAAAAATGAAATAAATGATACCACCATCCCCAAATATAGGTCAACTCATGAAGGCATTTGACCACATCAAACACTTCAAATAGCCATGATATTCCTTCTACGCCTTCCTTCATTCAAGGCAACCTCATATCAAGGACAAATGCTAAGTACTTTTAGAAATATTTTGTTAGCTTCAATAATATTAAATTATTTATTAATAGTGTCAACCACATGAATGTGGAAGCTTATATGGCACCACTAACCTATAAAAAAATGTTAATAAGTAATTAAAAATGAAATTTATATGTACTACCTACAAAATCAAAAACATTTGGTAGAATTGATTATATATGAATTTTATAATTAAACATATTTGCACATATAAATCCATCAAACCATTAGGATATTCTCTAATCTTGATAGTGGAAATAATATCTTCATGGTCTGACTCATGAACTTTCCATATATTCTTATTTAATGGCCTCCCATGCTTTTTATTAATTAAATATTTGTTACAAGAACTAAATTTGAGTAATGTAGTATCTTCATGTGTGTTTCAAAGTCTTCAAACAACCATATATCTAATTTTATTATTGGATATTATCGAATCTAATTTCTATTGACTACCATAGACCCAATATGATACTCAATATTTTCTCCATCTATGACTATGGAAGTTAATTTTTTATTTTCCTCTACACACTGGCATAATTAGTAATATGTCCCCTCTTCATTGTCCTCGACTACAATATCTTCAAAAACATGCCCTATATCACAAAAAAACAAATTTTAATGATACTATATGAAGATAGATAATGGGATTAAATAATACATAATGAATAATATTCTAACCGGCTGCACTAGATTAGATACATGGTCAAAGTCATGTGATGATGCCATATTTATAGATTGTAATGCTCATAGAATCTGATATGTAATGATTATAATTAGAGCTCTGGAACTCCAGTCATCCACCCGCTCTTGTGACTCACACTCAATAAAATAGAGTCCATACATGTAGGGAAAAAAAATGCCATGTGTCTTATATGAATAGTCTAAGAGCCTACATTTGATCTATGAAATGATTGAAACTCACTTGAATCCATTACAGTCATACAATCCTCATATTTTTCCAAGTTTTCTTCCTTTATTAACCAAAAATTTCTATGAATAGTATAATATGGTTGAGCACCATGTCACATGTTCTCATTACACCATTCAACCACACTTTGTGCATCAGTCAAATGAGCACCCTCATCAAATTTCAACTCCTCTCTTGCAATGGATTTTTTACACATGATCTAACACCATCGTGCTCCCATTTTCCATGGCTAGCCTCAATGAAACTCCAAATATGTTATACACTAGTGGTAACATAGATCTTGCTCAACCAATAAAACATCTGTGCATTCCTAAATTATGATGTGCAATTTTATTACCAAATGTAATGTTGATTGAAATGAATGTTCCTCTCAGTCAACTTCCCATAGAAATTCTCAAAATAACCATGCACGTACTCTGTATAATGTGATTGATCATCATTGATATAGAAATGGTACTCCCTTAATATTTTTTGAAATTGATTAGTACTATTAGGTGCATGGATGAACGTTATATGCATGAATATGGAAACTTGTGATGAGTTGTAATATTGTGATTGAACTTCCATTTGTGGTTTGAATGTGTAATTTTTAGAAAAGTTGACTACTAAAATACTTAAACCAAGTCAGAATGTGTCCTTTATTATCTTGAAATGTTAATCCAACCATCTATCTATGTGTGTGTGCCTTGCATGCTCATAAATAATTTTATCCTTGAATTTGACCATAAATTCTAAAATGGGTATCTATTTTGTAACAAGCTCACACCTTTTCAATTATTTGAAATCTTTGACTTGATAAGTCATAGATTTATATTTTCTCAAACCAACTAATTATTATCTAATTGAACTTGTTTCATCTTCATGGATGCAATTTTTTAGTTTGGGTAATCCACCATAAATGCTATAATGTTATAAAATAACTATCTATTTTGTCTTTCAAAGAAAACGGTTGGAATAAAGTCCCTAGCTAATTTTGGTGAAACTTCTAAGCTACACTCTTGAAAAATATTGTTAGTATGAAAAGTACAATGAATATGGTGTAAAACATCATAGTGAATTACAAACTAACATGTTGCCTACAACAATAAATGGTGCATGTGTGATTTATTTTTACATAAAAGGTTTAGTCGTCTCAAAATATATTTGACTAATAGAAATTTATGGATGTTTTTCCAAAATCTTGGAGTATAATTATGTTTGAGTCATATCTAAGAAGTGTTTTAGATACAGTTCATGATTACAATAACCAAATCTTATTTTGACTAAATCTCTTGCATTGGGCAAAACTCTAGTATTGTCCTTCTAAAATTATGCAAGCAACTCTTTCAGAGCATTGGCTATAGCCTTTCCCTTTCATGAAAATTGACTAGAGAATGTCTAGAGCTCATTGGTATTGGGTTCATTAAGTCTTTTACATCTTGAAATTATTTTCATTAATGTTTTTCTATGTATATCAATTATTTGGTTTGTTTTTTAAATTAATCATTTTTTCCTTGTTTGACTACTTACTACACAAGTTGTGATTATATGTCAGGTAGCATTACAATCTTTGTTACGTGATTTAAGGCCTACAGTGTGATATGCATCATGTAAGTTGTCAATATTTTTTGCATTTTTATCATCTATATTAGATGTTCTTATCCCTAATGTGTATATGGTAGGTCTCATATTAATAAAATTCATAAATGAAATAAACAATTGACATCTTTTAGTATCATGAATCAAATTATGAAAAAAACTATCCCAAATTTTATGAGCCTGTCTTCTTGAATGGTGGTCAAATATTCAATTAGGCATTGGTTTCAAAATATTTTCATCGACTTCAATCAAGTACTTACCTTTTTTACACATGATTTTTGGAGGTGTTATTATTGGTAGAACTTGTTGAGAGGGTGTTTTAAAATCATCATTATTGTTGTTGATTAGTGGTGGGATGACATTTTATTCATTATTTCTTTACTCGTTATATGCTTCTATAAAATTTTATTCATTGCTAATTTCATCATTATTTATTTCCATGAAAGTTTTTTCATTGTTGGGGGGTAAGACAACATGCATATAGTCATCATCAATAAAATTAAAAACACTATATTTTGAATGTAAACTTCCAACATTATCTAATTCATTATTGTCTAATTTATCATTATTCAATTCAATATTATCAATTCCATCATTATTGAATTGATTTTTTTCAATTTCATCATTATTCAATTCATTATTGTTAATTTCATCATTGTCTACGATAGTTGGCTCATCAGAGATAGTTTATGTACTTTATTTTAAAGAAAGTGCTTGCATTTGTACCTTGTTTTTTATTTCACCTCTTATATTTTCTCAAATGTTTTGCTCTTCAAATTCATTCTCTTTCTTTAATGTGATCCATCACCCATTGGAAAATTGATAGTTTTTCAAAGGTGGGGTCCAAAAAATCACTTGATAGCTCTTGTTCTCAACTTGCAAGTACAACAAAATCATGCAAATAATGTCTATGGGGATGAATTTCTTGAATTGGGTAAACAAAGTTTGTTGAAAAGTAAGTTTTTATCTATAATGAGTATAACTGGTATGTGTTATTATAATGCATACACAATCCATCCTAATGTGTATGTGTTATGGTATAGTATGTACGTGTTATGTTATAACATGTACATGTTACTAAACATTTATGTATTATCATAACACATACAAATTATAACATAATATGTACACATTATAGGTTTGAATTTAAAATCTAATCCTTTTGTCTCAAAAATGGCATGGATTCTCAATCCAAAGGCTTGGACCTATCAATCTATATCCAAGTCTGAAAGCTTTGATAGAAAATAATAAATTTTAACTTCCACAACCAAATACACTAGGAATTGCAACCAAAACAAATTAAAAAAGTATTACCATGATGACAAACATGCTCTACTCTTTTCAAATATATGATTTTTATAATTTTGGGACTATTTTAAGGTTACAAACTATGTCTATTTCTAAGTATAGCTTTTTTAGGCTACCACATGCTACAAATATACATGCCTATACATGTTAATGTAATTTGTTTTTCGTTCATCTAAGTACAAAAAAATTGTATGGTTACAAACTCAGCCTAATTCTACACACATTAAAAAAAATCTATTTTCATTTTATTAGTTAGTTATGGGGGACCACACAACCAACTAACCATTTTTTTGTCATTTTTCAAAATATATTTACTAAAGAAATAAAAAAATAAATATATTCATTGATAAAATATAAAAAAATATAGGTCACAAACTAGAAGATCTTATATAAATGTTCACCAAAGGATTTCAAACAATATTAAATGATGCTAAAAAATGGTGGGCCACACGATCGTCTATCCACTCTATTTTCTTGAAAAAATATGAGTTTCTATTTGAATTTTAGATATTTGATCTAGTTATACTCTATGTCCAATTACCTTTTTTAGAAAAGATACATGATATACAAGATGTATGCAAGTGGCTGGGGGTAATTCTAACTTGTAAGCCACCCTACAATTTTTTACAAGATCTAGGAAGGGCCATAATACTTAGGTGATAGATTTTTATCCTTTTTATGTTGCTTTAAATACATCTACTTATATGGATACAAACACACAAAGACCCAATCACCTATGTCAAAATTCCACTCACTACGGTGTTGATCTACTTGCTACTTCATTCGATTTTGTGATATTTTTAAATTCTCTTGCAGACTAACCAACATCTCCTATTGATGGTGAATGTGTTCCTAAATAGCTTGAACCTTAGGATGCACTATTAAAAATAAATTGATGGATTGGGGGTGATACCCATACAATGCCATAAAGGTAGATATCTTGGAAGAAGTGTGAAAAGAATTTTTATACCATCAATTAACAAGTGGTAACTAATTAACCCATTTGTCCTATTTGTCAAAAACAAAACAATGAAGATACCTTTAGAGAAATTTTTTGACTACCTCTATTTGTCCATCATATTGAGGATGATAAGATGAAATTTGAGCCAAATAGGTACCTAAATATGCAAATAATTTAGTCTAAAAATTACTATTAAATATGGGATCTTGATTACTTATAATGATCTTTAGAGTGCCATGTAATTTTTGAACTATATTAAGAAAAGCAGAAGCTATTTTACTAGAAATAAATCATGATGATAAGGAGAAAAAATGAGCATAATTTGGGAGTAAATCCAAAACTATTGTGATAAAATTTTTACCCTCAAACCTTGGTGACCCCATAATGAAATCCATGGAAACCTCTTCCCAATGTTGGTTAGGGATGGATAAAGGCTACAAAGACCTAGGGTCTTAATGGTTTCACCTTTATTTTTTTGGCATACCATACATTCAACCACATATTTTTGAACATCTACTTTTAATCCTTCCTAAAATAAATCTTTTTTGATTCTATGATATGTTTTCAAAAATCCTGAGTGTCCTCTAAGTAGAGAGGCATGAAGTTCTTGAAGAATTTTAGGTTTGAGGAGAGAATGCTTACAAAGGTAAAATATATCTTTATACCATAATGTGTTCCCCTTACATGTAATTTTTTAAGATTCATTATAACCCTATTGAATATTGTGAATCAAATACTTGGTAGCACTATCATTCTCTAATTTTGATCTTACTTTCTCTAGCTAATCTGCCTACCACATGGTCATGGCACATAATAATGCCTCAACTGATCCATCTCACCGAGAGAGGGAATTTACCACCACATTCCCTTTTCCTTTCTTATACACTATTTTAAAATCATATCCTAACATTTTATTCACCCATTTTTGTTGTTCTTCAGATGAAAATCATTGTTCCAAAAATAATTTGAGGCTATCATGATCAGTCTTTACCTTAAAGTGATAACCCATCATATATGGTCTCCATTACTTCACTGCATGCAGAATGACCATCATCTCTTTCTCATCTATTGTTTTGAGCCTATTTTTTCCCTTAAGTTTGGAACTTTCAAATTCCAATGGTCTACCTTCTTGCATGAGTACAACTCCCATGCCATATACTAATGCATCACACTCCACAATAATTTTTTTTGAAAAATCAAGAGTAGCCAAAATTGGAGTTGTGCACATAACCATTTTCAATAGTTTAAATTCTTTGGTAGTTGAATCAATCCACTAGGAGTGTTTATACATCAAAGATGTGAGTGCGGATACAATGCTACTATAATTTTTGACAAAACTATGATAGTAACCAATTAACCCCAAAAATATATAGAGGTTCTTGAGGGCCTTGTGAACCTGCCACTCCATTGTTGCTTGGATTTTCTTAGGATCAAATTTAAATCCTTCATGTAAAAAAATATGACCTAATTAATCCACCTATTAGACACCAAAATCATATTTAGAATTTTTGGCATAAATCTGATGCTGTTTCAGAATTGAAAGCACCTGTTTCACATGATTTAAATGGTCTATACCTAATTTTTATTGTAGATGAGGATATCATCAAAAATAATAATATAAAATTTCTCAAAAATGGCCTATAAATATTATTCATCAAACTCTAAAATGTATATGGTGCATTGTGAGGCCAAAATACATGACCATAAGTTCATGATGGCCTTCATGAGTTCTGAAATTTATTTTAGGTATGTCCTCATTGCATATATGAATTTGATGATATCCAAAATAAAGATCTAACTTGGTAAAATAAATATCACCATGTAATTCATCTATCAAAGCATTAATTACTAGAATAGTAAACCTGTCTTTGATGGTGTATTTTTTGAGTTCTTTATAGTTAGGGCACATCCTCCAACTGTCATCCTTATTTTGCACCATGACCATCAGAGAGGAATATTCACTTTGACTATGTCAGATGATATTGGGTGGTGTACTTCCTAGAATGAGTTTGATGGCATGATCATGTGCACAACTTGGAGGTAGTCCTTTTGGCATGTCACCAAAAATAACATAATGGTCATCCAACACATTTTTCAAATCAATATGTGTAAAATCATTGGCTGGTTGAACCTCCATGGAAAATAAGCATGCCACAAAACCTTCTACACCTTTTTGGAGAATCTTTATCATTTGGTGACAACTAACCAGTTATGGAGATTTAGCCCATAATCCATGTAGTTTAAAATACCTTCCTTCTGAATGGAACCTCATGAATAATTCTTATAAATTTATCTCAATAGTGCCCAAAGTGGTAAGCTATTTCACTTTAAAAACAATGTTAGCTCCTCCCATGGGAATAACAAACATAGGGGAATCTAACAAATAGTCTCCCATAGAAATTTTAATACTGTGGAAATTTCTAAAATAGTTGACCATAACACCATCTACAATCATGACCTAAAATTCTAGAACTAGGTAAATGAAATAATTCAAACGATTACTTACTAGTGATGAAGTTATGTTTCCTAGAGTTAATTAACATAGTCACCTTCTATTTCTTCAAAAACCCCACCACCTTAATATTTTGAGGAGTACTAATGCCTAAAAGTGCATGATAGGGAATATTAGGTTGAGAATATTCAATTCATCATCAAGTTCTTCTAACCCTTCCTCTAAAGCCTCCTCATCTTCTTCCTCATAATTGACACCATTAATGTAAAATAACTTCTTTTCAGGACATCGATGGCTTTTTCTCCATTTGCTATCATATCCAAAACACAAACATTTTGGATTCTTTTTTTCCACTTATTGAGGTGTCTATCTGGTAGGCCGATGAAATGATGGTGCTAGAAAGGTCTGTTCATGAACATTGGTAAAAGGTGTTCATCTGATCAACTCTTTTTCATCAATCATGTTTGCCTTTGGTATGGCCTTAAATACAATACTGGGATGAAACATGTGAACCTCTAATTGGATGTTATCTTTGAGGCCACCCAAAAATAGGTCAGTCAGATTTTCTTTAGTGATGTCTGCCACATGTAAAGAGAGATTTTGAAATTGAAGAATGTAGTCCTTGATAGTCTTGGTTAATCACAACTTGGCTAGATGACTGAAGTAGTTTTTAGAGACATTATTGTGATAATAGAGATAAAACTCCTTATAAAATATTGACCATGAAACTAAGACACCCTTTTTTTTCTTTTGAGCACATGACCAATGATACTAAATGAATGGCTCAGGTTCTAGATAGAGAAAGGCCATAACCACTTTTTATGAACATGGAATTTCATGTAGATCAAATAAATTTTCAATTTGAGTGAGCCAAGTGAGTGAATCATTACCATCAAACTTGTGTAGGTCCATTTTTAGAATCATCAGCTTAGGGGCATAATTGGTATTGGTATTATTTGGGGTAGGTAAACCAAATTGAAGTGGTGAAAGATTATTTTTCAGTGGCTAAGCTGACAAGTTGGCCAATTTCCTAGATATTTTTTGTAATTGATCTTTCATGCTATCTAAGTCCCATATCAAACATGTAATATCCCATTTAAACATATTAAAATCATATTTTTTCACCATGCCCTAAAAATTTGACTTAATTTGTTGAACTAACTCCAAAATAGATGGATTATAAGTTTTAGATTCCATGTCATCCTTATGAAGAGTTTTTAGAGTTTCTTTCCCTTTCCTACATCCCTGAGTGTTTAGACCAGCCATGCACAA
This sequence comes from Torreya grandis, assembly GCA_037957365.1. NCBI lineage: Eukaryota > Viridiplantae > Streptophyta > Pinopsida > Cupressales > Taxaceae > Torreya > Torreya grandis. The sequence goes on from JARHVA010000244.1 coordinate 5,551,805, forward strand.
ACCCTAAGAGGGTTTTATCCCCAAAAAAATGTATTGATGTAATAAACCATTACAATCATCTTGTTGAGATGAATCTAACTACTGCTATTATGCACAAGGGTGAAAACATTTTACCTAAAAAAGTATACTAGTAGAATATACCATTGCGTTCATCTTGAAGAGATGAAAACAATGACTGCTAATTTTCACAAGGTAAAAAAATTATAGACTCTTTTATTTTTTTAAAAAAAAAACCTGATGAACAAAACTATGATGATGAAAAAATCAATTCCTCTCATATCACAAGTTATGTTTTTTTAGCCTTCTAGTTCTTAGGATGTTAGATCTATAAAAAAATGTGTCGTACCCAAATTGATTTTCTAATACCACTTGTAAGGAAATTACTTGGATGATTCATAATAGTAGAAATATATATTGTAGAATCAAAAGAAAAATATGTAGATCCACAATAACAATTGGAAAAAGTGCATAATACTTGAATATTATGATTGAGCCACTTCAAGGGGGAAAGCTCCACAACAATGCAATAAGAACACAATTCACGATATGATGATAAAATACTAACCACTACCTATTATATATACTCTACTTAGCCATGGTTATTACATAAGTTGACCATACTAAGAATATCGATAAATGTAATAAGTTAATATGAATATGTGTAAGCCATAAGTCAGCCATATATATCCCTTGATGCACTATAGGTTAAGGACATGGCATGATCTCTATCCAATGGATGGTCATAGGTATATCCATACTTAGTGCTTGACAAGCTTAAGTTGGATCTTTTACATTATTTAAATCATGATTGGATAATTTGAAATATTATATAACATGTTCCTTCTCATATTTTACATGTTTATTAGAAGTAATTTTATCATTTATAATATGTATTAACTTGCCTTCATGAGAAAAAAAATATCTTGCTGATTTGGATCGATTTTAACTTACATTGGTATAACCAAAGAATTCCTAATGTAAATTCATATGGAGATGTGGTAGGCATAACCCAAACTTGTGTTTGAATTACTTTAGGAACAAAATCAATTTGAAATAAATCCAATTTGTTGTAAGAATCTTAAATTGCATGTAGTTCTTACTTGTGTAGAATCAATATGGTTATGCCAAAAAAAAAAAGCACCACCTGTGAATAAGGTAATTGTTAAATCTTGTTGGTGTGGATGATTTTTGTGTTGTTCACTTTGGGATTCTTGTATAGGACATGGACCTCGGATTGGCCCCATGTTAAGTAACATTTAAAAATTGGTCATATAAATACTAGGACCACATTTTTGTTCATAATACTCCTTAGGTAATTTATATCCTTTTTTTAGGGATAAAACTTTTTTATTTGGAGGGAGGTATGTTAAGTTCCTTTTAATGATTAATTATGAAGGAATCATATATATGCACATCATTATATAAATGGGTAAATTATTAATATTTTTTGTGAAATGATCTTTCCTTTAATGGGGAAAGAAGGCTTCTACTAAAAATAAATTGTAATTCTAAATTATCTAAATGCTAGCTCATATGATGTACTTTTCAATCAAACAGTAATAATCTTGAAGGGATTCATCATCACATTGTTTTAAATTGTGACGATGTTCTAATTTAAGTATTTACACCTTATGTATATTAAAATCTATGAAAAATTCATTCTCTAATTATGAAAAAATGGTTAAGGAACCCTTTGGTAAACTTTTGAACCAATTATGAGTCTCATCCAAAATGCTCATAAGTAATACCTTAAGTAAAATTTTGTCATATTTTGCCCATTGATCAAAATAATGTACATATCATATCATGTGATAAAATGGATCTTCATTTTTTAGTATTGTCATTGATGGCAAAGGTGACTAAGCCTAGTTAGCAATGTGTGATGTTATAAGGTGCATTGAGAGAGTGTTGGCATGAGTGAGTGGTGTTGTCATGAGAGAAAGAGAAAGAGATTATTAAAAAGAAACTAAGAGATAATTTTAAGGTAACTAAGAGAGAATTTAAAGGAAACTAATTTCTTATGTTTACATGAAGGTACATGTCATTGATGTCAAAGTGCATAGGAAGCCTAGTCATGACATGAAGAGGTATGTGCAAGAAAATGAATGAACATAAGCATGTGAAGGCTATATGGCACTATTGGAGCATGTATGTGAGGCATTAAATAATTCATGAGAGTTTTAGGGTGAGCATATAGGGTTAGGACCTTCAAACTAATCCTACACCTAGACCTCTCTTAGACCCTATCTAGCCTAATATGGTATGCTGATCATATTTTAAGGCAAGTATGTATATGTGATCATGGAGAGAGGTGAGATAAGTTTCTTAGGAATGTTAATAAAGTTTGAGGTCATGATTTGAAGTAAATTACATGAATTAGTGTTTTAGGGCTTCTAAAGTTCACATAATGAGGTCTCAAGACCTGAGAAGCACTTTCAGACATTCATTGGCATATGTAACCTCTGCATGGTAACCTAATATGTTAAGTAGATATGGGAAAGGGTCATAGCTAAGATCTATAGGCATTGGTTTTGGATTCAAGGGGTAGTCCTTTATGAATAATTGTTAACACCAAAACTTGTGTTAAACCTCCTTAAAACCCTAATAATGACCCAATATGAAATATCTTGATCAAATCAGCTTAGAATGGATTCAAATGTATAGATAAAATATTGGATCATGTATTCAAATCTCCCAGGTATCTCCAAGTGGTGGTGGTTAGTCAGATGAGAGAGAAAATACACAGATACAGGCTTATTTGTCAAGAAGTTATTATAACTCTCAGTAGTTGCATTGGTCAAGAAAATAAAATGGATGATAGAGTAATATAGAGAATCATTTTACATTTAAATGGTTTTTGGATAGGTTATATCATTCAAATTTTCTAATTTGATCATCCAAGTTAGCTAGTTGTAGATAGACTTAATGGTGCAAATAGTGCTAAACCCAGGGATAGATGAGAAGATGGATTTGAAGGTATGAGCATGTCATATTGATGCAAAAAATTGAATTAAGAGTTTATTTATTAATTTTAAGTCATGTTCATGATTTTAAAATATTTGGAGGTCAGTTTATATGGTGAAAACATCGCTCATAAAATGACTTATCTGGTTTAGATAATACTGTGAAACATAAGGTCAAGAAATTAGTCTGTAAGACCAATATTTTCCATTAGACCAATTAATATTTATATTTTAGTATGTCTATTGATATATTAATACTATTTAAATGCATCAGGATTCATGACAAGTGTCTACACAGTTGTTGGAGGTCTAAGTCACCATGACTAGTTTTTAAGTTAAATTAGAAGTTCTAAGTGAGTGAGTTGTAGAGATGTTCTTGAGCCTTTATCTCTTGATTGAAAGTGTTCCAAGAATTTGGTGATGACCCTCAGGTCATGTATAACCTATATACATGATTTATTTGTCATAATTCAATAACTTGAGGGTGTTTAAGCTTTAGTTTTTCAAGACAGACTTTTGAGGTACACAAACTTAATAGGGTAGTTTGTCCTAAAGAAGCTTTCATGGTATGAAAAAAAGATACATGTCTAAAAAATAATAGATGAGGCTAGTATAGGTCATTGGATAAGTGATTTAATGGTTTTTAGTTGTTGGATAAATCTATTTGGTCCTAATAATATCAAGTTTTGGCATTACGAGGATAGACCTAATGCAATTAGGTCTCCATGAGGCCTAAAAGAGGAGTAAGATCTATATGAGTTGTTTTAGACCAAAATGGATCCAAATTTCATTTTAATCATCTTCATAAGATGTTATAAGACCTATATATTATCTACCTAAGTGTAGACACTCAAAAATTACACCTTGGCTAGTTGTTGATGTTGAACCACCATGGACCCACTTTTGATCCTCATATTAGCTAATCATATAGCTAACTCATTTCACAACTTTACCATTGACTTAAATTTTTAATTAATCTATCCAATTTTGACCCCTTTTTCATCCAAGCTCTTAACCATCACCAATTAGCCTAACTAGTGATGGTTATCCTAACTGTAGGTAATCAAGACCATGGGCCTATTTTAAAGTAACTTCTAACTTTATGCAAGATAAACATTGTACAAATTAGTAACTTGTGTGAAGTAAATCATCTTTAAAACATTATTAATTAGCATATTTTTCTATTATCTAAGTAGCAACTTCCTTTTTCTTAATTAGTAACTTCCTCCATCCTAATTAGTAACTTCATCCTACAAAAGGAGGAGAGGAGGAAGTGAAATTGATCCACAAACAAATTCATGTCTAGGCTATTATATTTTATTATGCAGGTATCCAACATCCTTTCAGCAAGAAAGTAGCATCATTGGAGACCTAAACCTCTATCCATATCACTTTTGAAGACTGAAGTATCGTCACTCTGGCCAAATTACCTCATCTCTCCATCATCAAGTTATAGGTATCTTGTGCTTGTTGTCATTGTTTCATCTTATTTCTAACCTCCCTACCTCAACTAGACCTCTTAACATTTTATTCTCCCTTATATAGGCCTATATAAAAACCCCTACTTAATTTTTCATCATTATATAACTCCAATTCAATATCCTCCTAGAAAACATAAATAACTACCAATGATTAACCCAATCATCGATGATTACCTCAACCATCATCGATTACCCAACCATTTTTGGTTACACCAACTGTAAGAATTTGATCTAACCACCATTGATCACTATGGAACAAAAACCCAACAAGCTTTTTTGAGCCCCCTTCCCTCAACCAAATCCACTTTTCTCTATTTTTTCCTAATAACAGTAACCTTCTAATTTTTTAGACTAGATCCTGACCATTTTAGCATAAGTATTGACCTACTTTTTCTATTTTTAGTTGTTTTCTTTAAACAAGGATTTACTTTCTCTTTATTTCATGTATTTACTTTCATATCATTGAATACAAGTATCCTTTATTTTCATTTTTATCATCTTAATTATTATAACAATGGATTGACAATCTCCTAGTAAGCACTACGCTTCTTAGATCTAGCTCATGCTAGGTAGCCCACTCAACCATCCATCTAAAAAACCCCTTTGTGAGTGTTTTCATTATATATAGGTTATTCTTTCCTAGCCAAAGATGAGTTCCCACGGTTGTCTAGATTCACACACATACTTCATCAGGTATTTTTCTACACACCCTATTACTAGTTTCTATACTTTACTTCCAAACTAAGAAATGAGAAGAAATTAACTGAAATTATAAGAGGTTAAAGGTGTCTAGACAACCAAGTGGTGTGTGACCATGAGACTTATATATATACAAATTATTTTAGGCCTATTTAGATCTAAGCAACATAAGCGAATAAAATTTTGCTTGGTAGAGTAGAAGGAGGTCTTAAAATGAGACCATAACATAAGATCATAGGTGAGGTGATCTAAATTTCATGAGGTGGCTGATTTGGTGCTAAGTCACCTATGGATTTGGTGCTTGTTAAAGCTAGTCAAGTGGGTGATTTTATTCATTGGGGTTGGTGCTCCAAGTTTATTTGGTGCTCAACAGAATTTTATCTTTTATTTTATAGGAATGTATTCCATTTTCATGGATCATAGTGGTTTTTCTTCAAATTGAGGTTTTCCCACTCATATGTGTGGTTTATTGTGTTATGCTCATGTGAATGGTCTTTATGCATTGCTAGATCTCAATGTTGTTTTCATAAGTTCATGAATGGTTGGATATAATTGAAACAATATTTTTGGTACACTAATTCACCCTCACCCCTTTTAGTGATTGCAATTTCAAAATTTATGTGTTTCAAATAATGGTAAATATGGTAGCTAAAACTTCATGGATAAGGATATTCAAGTACACATTGCATAACAGGTTGACTATTGAATGAGGTTACATGTGCATTATCATTATTAAAAGCCATTTACACTCGAAGTATATAAAATTATTTTTGAATATCCCCAATAGTGGTCATCATATAAATAATATATTCCATGGGAATAATGGTGTTTTTCATACGTGTTATCATTGGTTCCAACCCACCACCTTTTTTGAATCTAGGCATATGAGCATCATCATTTTCATGTATAACAAGTACAAGTTCATGATCACTAAATTTAAGATATTTTGGTAGTGGTATGGGATATTTGAACTTTGTTACTTTTGGTATATCATTTGAATATATTGGACTGTTAGAATAATTTGTTTCATTTACTTTCAGTAAGGTATATCCATTTAAGCTTGAGAAATGTCTTGTAAAGTTACCTTTTTTAGTATATACTTTGTTTCAAATGAAGGTATGAAGGACCCATAACCATTGATAAGGAGGATATTAGTTGTGAATGTAGGATTAATATGGGTTTGAATTAGTTTTCTTGAATCCATGTCCCCCTTATAAGTTATTTGTAAATTAGTCATAATTTCTCTATGTAGTTATCAGAACTTTTGATGATTAAATGAAGGAGCCTCTTGGTCATTGTACCCACTTTTGTGGTAAAATGTGCATGAGTGGCATGATTATATGACTTGATTTGTTGGTGACTCATGGATTTTTATAAAAATATCCAAACTGTTTTGGTTTGTATTATTTTAAAGAGAAATAGGGTAGGTTATACCTTGGTCATGTTTACCCTATAGTTGGCCATTCTATTCATATTTTTTTAAATATCAAAGGCCAAAATCATATGATGGTGGTGGAGGAAGTACGATTAAAGGCTCATTAACTCCTTAAAATGGACCAACTCATCTCTTGAAATTGTGGGAACATGGACCTCATTAAAGGGATAACAACTACCACCATTCAAAGCTTTGATATTATATGCTTTAACATATGAAAGAATGCAAGAATAATAAATTTTGATTCCTTCCTTGAGGTAGAGTTGGAGAGTTTCATAATAATAGTCATCAAATAAATCAATATCATCCATGATAAAAGAGAGAAATAAAAAAAAGATTAAGACAAGACAAGTAATAAACATAGTAGAGGATGTGCTTAAGCAAAATAATGTTCAAATATTGGGTTCACCAAATGTTTAACCCTAAAAATATAGATTGTGTTTATCTAGATGTTAAAAGGGTATATAAATTATAATCCACAAGGGTGATAATCATATCTAAAATAGACTAATTAAGTGCTAAAATTGGATACAACATATGTTGAATTTATTAAACTAAGATAGGCTAAATATAAAAACTACACCTATGCTAGATATAGAAATGATAGAGAATAATGTACCTAGATGGTTTTGATGATAACATGGTTCTAGATTTTGAATAGATATGAAGATTATTTTGAAATAGTTACCAAATTATGTATTGAGTGCATTTAGAGCTTTAGATAATTATGTCAACCTAAGACGGTTTGTTGAAGCTAGTGTATATTTTTGATGTAGGTGTCCTATACAAAATACCTGCTAGAAAAGGATGCAACCACCTAGATGTTTTTGGGTTTGTCTTTACCTTCACTCTAGGGCATTCATATCTAGGTCATGGATTGTCACTCCTCATGAAATTATAAAACCTAGGTTCTTCATCTTCATGATGACCTTGGGAAAAATGGGTTAATAAGTTCATAGTGTTGAGCTGACCCTAAATACCCATCTAGTTATGACAACTACCTAAATATCTAATACTCTAAGGAGGACCTTAGACTGATATAGTTCTCCCTTACATGTTTGCTTATGTGTGAATCATGTAATGTGTGAAAAGCAAGTACATTAGTGACCTAGCTTGTAACTTAGAAAATATAGCTCTTGGCTTGTTCCTTTAGTACTTCAGACCTGTGTATGTTTTTTTCCTATAAATGATATGAAAATAGGATAAAATAGGAAAGCATTGATTTATTAAATGATTTTGATTAGTTTCCTTGGTCTGTATTAGGTGAGGAATGAATTTAGAGTTTATCTTGTATTTATATCAATCCATTTGGGGAAATAAATTGTATTAAAGCACTTAGGTTGACTATTAAGATACATTTCATTTGAAAATTATATGACTTTAGGGCACTAAAAAAATATGTCAGAGCATGACACCTGCTTCGATCAAGTGTCTGCCTAAGATGCACGTGTCCAAGAAGCAGTAAAATAGGTATAGGCTCAAAAGTTGTAGGGGCATAAGATAAGTACATTTTAAGAATTCTAGGAAATATAGAAGGCATGGGTCATAAACATAAGATTGGTTGGACTAAAATATAGGTCAAAGGGCACAAGATAGAGTAGATGCAATACTTGTGGAAGCAGGAAAGTTTCAGAACTAAGAGTAATAACCAAAGTTTGAGTTTTCCAAGTGTATAGGACTGAGGTGCTATATAATCCATAAATATCATCTACACAATATATATTATATACCATTATAATGTATTATATTATAATTTAATTTAATATATAATAATATAAATTATTATATAATATATTATTCTATATAATTATAAATATATATTATAATAAAATTATATATATAATAATATTTATAGTTATAAATATAATATAATTATCTATATGGTATATTAAATATGACTATAATATATTTATAAATTTAGACTTCAGAACATCAATGTCTCGTCACCATGTCAATAATATTATAGTGATGATTAAAGCTATAAATTAGATGTGGAGCCTTCCCATAATAAATATCCTCTCATAACATCCTCTTCCACCCTTGACAATATACAATGGCCAATCAAATACACTGACAACGTATAAATTATAGACCTTTTTGTAATGGGTGTTGGTCATGTAAATCCAATAGCTGCCTTGAATATGGGTCTAGTGTACACTATCACCTAAAATACCTTGTCATTGCCTGTTACCATAATTACTTAAATCACCTTAAAATATTTCACACTTGTATGTTTTGTATGGATTTATCCTTCCCCGCTACTTTGACATTGTTCAAGCTCATCGTGAAATGAAATGTCTCATCCCCATTCAACACATTTTAACATCATATGAAGAAACACACAACCTCATTTTCCACTAGCACCTCCCTCAAAAATATAATCATATTTTTACTTGACCCTTTGTGCATAAAAGGTGAGATGGGGTCATTGGTCACAGGTTTTTAATGGCGTACAATTATCAACTTACATTCCTTCACTTTACAAAATCCCTTTTTATGAAGATAAAAAGTGACATCCCTTACAATGTATAAATAAAATTTTATTTATAATATTAGTATATACAATAAATAATAATATAATATAATCATATTTAAAAATATTATAATATAATATAATAAAATATTATATTATATATTATTATAATAGTTTATTTAGTTATATAGTATTTTTAGAATATAGTATTACTAATAATATATAATGACATGGCTAAATACTATTCACTCAACACTATTCATGTATATCACTATTCAATGATGACATGGCATACACTATTCACTTGGTGAGGTGGCATGACACTATTCCAATTGATGAAGTGTCTTGATTATGTGGTTCATTTGGTGAGGTGTCATGGTGGTCACTATTTGACATTATTCTAGAGTGACACTATTCTTAAATGTCACTTTTCATTATTTTGGCTTGCCTATGTGGCACGGGTCAAAATTTTCTTTTAAAGACAAATAAAGAATGATCAAAATGGAGGTTCCATTAAATTTTAGTGGATTATTAAGGTTGGGGACAACTTTACTATTCAAATAGTGAATTCTCCACTCACTTTTAACTTTTCTTGAAGATGGGATGCCAACATTCAAGTGGGGAGGTTTGTCCTTAGTGATAATGGGTCTAATTGGGGTAAGTGGAGTGGATTTACATGTCATTCCACCTTACCTTCTTGTATTTAACCATCATGGTGGAAGGTGGGATGAAATTCTCCATGAATAGTGACTTTTTAGCTTTGTCTTCTTTCTTTCTCCATGTTCTATATATGTTTGTATTCTCCTTTGGCAAAGGGAGGTGAGTTTCTTTGGGGAAAGGCTTGGGAATGCCTTTAAAGACTCCTTGGATAGTGTAAGATAATTTTATATGGGTTTAAGGTAAGCTTATTTAATCTTGTAATGAGAGGAAGCTTTGTAGAGCTTGTGTGTAGGCATGCAATGTTGGCATGACCTTGAGATGTAATTTGTGTATGAATTAATGAGAAATTTTTTATGGTGATTATTTTTTGAATTAATGATATGTTATGAGAGCATTGAGATAATATTAATGTTGAAATTTAATTCATTCATTCATGAATTTATTTAAGTGAGAGGGTTTTGGTTTTAGGCCACATCATTTGGTACCAGAGCAAGTTCTGATTCCTTGGGGAAAGAGTGTACGAAAGTTTATTGTAGGCATGAGAGAGGCCTTTCAAGAATTGAGTATGTGAGTGTTGTTTTCTTATTTTTCAGGTAAGAAGATGAATAATGTAAATAAGATGTCAGGGAAACCCCAGAACAATAAACATGCTCCAATCCCTACTGAGTCAGGATCTTGCTCTACCAATTAGAACACATGTGATTACTTCTTGTATTAGCAACTAAACATGGAATTATACCAGAATCAATAAGTAACTAGAAATATGAAACAACATAGGAATTAAGAGACAATACACAGTTGTATTATATACATAGAAGAATATACAATAAGGAAGATGCCACTTCTTCCTCCACCTCAAAGGTTCGCCACACCTCAAGATCTTCTTCCCTCTCTCTCTCGGTCCCAACAATCAACTCCAATACAGAATTGATGTTCACCTCTCCAACCAGTCAGTAACACGCTGCCAGTTCACCAAGTACACAACCGTACTCCAAGTAGATCTCTTGCTCTCTGCTACCTGCAAATCACTAGACCTTACTCACCATGTAGACATCTCTACACCCCTGAAGAACCCTTGTCCTTGCCTCACCAAGTCCTTATGATTCTTCAACCAGTACTCCAGTGGATCAGCTCCTTGACCTTGCAGACCTTGCAACTCTCCCTGATCATACACACTCAGCACCCCTTGGAACTAGGAGGAGCTACACTAGCTCTCTCTAAAAGTTCTATGGCTTTCTAGCACACTTTTACAATACAATCATGAGTCCATATATAGATCTCATCCAAACAATAATTAGACAATAATACAATAATTAAATCCACAGCTCTCAGTCTAAGAATAGCTCTAAACATGCAAACACTTGGTTCGTCAACCAACTGCCCATAACATACTCGCAGCTCGAACCACAGGTGACCGATGTCGGTCCCTGGCTGTCTGGGGGTGCCGACGTCGGCCGATCCATGATCGACGTTGGTTGCCTTCCTGTCTCCCTCCTGCCGTCGTCGGTTGTCCTGACCGACGCCGGTGTCTGTGACACTTCACAACACTTCCTGCAATCTCCATAACTTCCCCTGTTTGCATCCTAGTGAAGCTTTTAGCTCCACAACCTAACAATCTCCCACTTGGAGATAAACAGCTGCACCTGTACCTGTATCTGTAGCCTGTCTAATTTGTTTCCTGGTTTGTATCCCTCTTCAAGATGAATCCTGAAGACCACCCACCACACAACCTGTGATGCTATACCTGTCATTCAAGTAACCTGCCACATCTGAACCTACACATCCATGTAGTAAAGAACTTGACCCTGCATAACAAGAATCCCTGCTACTAGTCCCACTGAACTGCCCTCCAGTACTCCTTCCCCGGATTGGCTCCATACTTTCCGACAACCCCCACTGAATTGGGAAAACTCAGATCTACAATAGATCTCATGTGATTTCGAACCCTATTTCAAGCTAAGCTTGAACTGTCCAGCCATTGGTGTGCTTACCGATTCTGCATCCTGCGTAATAAACCTCGCCAACACCGTCTTCACATCAGCTCCCACTGGAGATAAAATCTCCATGTCTCTTATGCCAAAGAATTTCACTGCTCCAAATTCTTCATGACACACCTCTGAACTAACCTTACCTTTTAGCTCAGCAAATCCCTGTATGTACAAAACCTGCTAGCAAACCATCCACGTACAGTAACTGGATGATGTCGCGACTCATCATCCACCTAGTAAGAATAAAAAACAACACAATAGTTACACTGACATCGACTGAAGACGTGCTTAGTCATCCACCTGTCAAAACCTGTACTACTGTCCTACAGCTTCTTCAAGACCACATGCCTTGGCCTTCTGTCTCATGTATCCATCCACTCTCTTCTTAGAAACGGGAATCCATCTCTCTCAGTGCTTTCTTCCAGCTGACAACTCTACCAACAAATACCAGTTTGGTTCTTCTCCAAGGACTCACTCCTCATCCATGCCAAGCTCCCACTGTATCTGGACTCTACCTGCATTGCTTCTTCACATCCTCCTGGTTCTTGACCATCAGTAAGAAATATAAAGAAGGTGAACAACGAATATGAGGTTCACTTACCCTTTCTGACCTCCACATGAGCGTTTGAGACTTGTTGTCTGCCTAATATCCGTTCCAGTGACCGATCTCGGCCATCTCCCAGTCTGCTCTCGACCGATGTCGGTTCCCTGCACTGACCTTGACTACCGACGTCGTCTCCCTGGGCGACGCCGGTGTCCTTTTTGCCGACATTGGTTCCCTCATAACCGATGTCGGTCTTCCTATTGTCGATGTCAGTTCCTGTGTGACCGATGCCGGTACCTGTGTTTGTTTGTAAGTGATAACTTTTTACCCGCGAGCTCTCCATGGATCAAAGTCCTAATCAAATCAACCTTGCTCTGCTCAGAATAAATCAGTTCTCTCACCTGATCTCTGTCCGTCATCTCCTCCATGAACACCAAGGCTTTCCAATTCTTTGGCTTGTCAAAAACATCTGTCTTCCGCTTCAGAACCTGCATTCTCCTTCTACATATGTAACCAAGCCTACAAAGCCACATCTTTGTACCAGAAGGTGAATCAGTAATATAAGTAGATAGATAAAGGATACCTACTTTCTTACCACCATCTAATTCAAGTGTATCCGCTGTGAGAGTTACAATATATCTCCCATCACCCAAATTTCTTGAAGAAATTAGACTCATCTTCAAGACTGGTACCTGCATGACTTCCTTCAACCACTGTGTGTCGTCCATCTGCAATTTCAGCTTCACTTCCACTTTGTCAATAATCTGACAAGGCTCTCCAGCTCCTAAACCTGGGGCTGCATGGAAAGAGGCAACATAATCTATTATCCAAAATTCAACTTCATCCAAGAAACCTCCCAAAGCATCCTGTGCAACAACACCTGCAACATCTGCATCTTCAGTTCCTTCATGCTGATCTACTACCAACCAACAATTTCTTTTTCTCTGCTCTTTCTTTCCATCAATCAGACCATTCGTGCTATTCAGTTTCTCCATTCGTAGCTTACTTCCTTCTGCCATTGCTATACTCCCACTCAATCAGAAACCCCTGTGAGCAACTTGTAATCAACAAACACTACCAGATCTGAAACCACCTGTTAGTAACCCAACCTGAAGCTCTGATACCACGTGTCAGGGAAACCCCAGAACAATAAACATGCTCCAATCCCTACTGAGTCAGGATCTTGCTCTACCAATTAGAACACATGTGATTACTTCTTGTATTAGCAACTAAACACGGAATTATACTAGAATCAATAAGTAACTAGAAATATGAAACAACACAGGAATTAAGAGACAATACACAATTGTATTATATACATAGAAGAATATACAATAAGGAAGATGCCACTTCTTCCTCCACCTTAAAGGTTCGCCACACCTCAAGATCTTCTTCCCTCTCTCTCTCAGTCCCAACAATCAACTCCAATACAGAATTGATGTTCACCTCTCCAACCAGTCAGTAACACACTGCCAGTTCACCAAGTACACAACCGTACTCCAAGTAGATCTCTTGCTCTCTGCTACCTGCAAATCACTAGACCTTACTCACCATGTAGACATCTCTACACCCTTGAAGAACCCTTGTCCTTGCCTCACCAAGTCCTTATGATTCTTCAACCAGTACTCCAGTGGATCAGCTCCTTGACCTTGCAGACCTTGCAACTCTCCCTGATCATACACACTCAGCACCCCTTGGAACTAGGAGGAGCTACACTAGCTCTCTCTAAAAGCTCTATGGCTTTCTAGCACACTTTTACAATACAATCATGAGTCCATATATAGATCTCATCCAAACAATAATTAGACAATAATACAATAATTAAATCCACAGCTCTCAGTCTAAGAATAGCTCTAAACATGCAAACACTTGGTTCGTCAACCAACTACCCGTAACATACTCACAGCTCGAACCACAGGTGACTGACGTCGGTCCCTGGCTGTCTGGGGGTGCCGACGTCGGCCGATCCATGATCGACGTCGGTTGCCTTCCTATCTCCCTCCTGCAGTCGTCGGTTGTCCTGACCGACGCCGGTGTCTGTGACACTTCGCAACACTTCCTGCAACCTCCATAACTTCCCCTGTTTGCATCCTGGTAAAGCTTTTAGCTCCACAACCTAACATAAGAGTGGAAGGAATCCACTAGAATAAGAATGAATGAAGAAATTGAGAACTTGGGATAGGTTGCTAAAATTGTTGATAGTGAGATATGCAGATTGTGAGCATGAAGAAGAAGCAGATTTGATGTGGAAGATGATGGAATACGTAAGAGAAAAATTAGATATGTTGAATAAGGAGATAGATGCATGGAAGATTAATGAATAATTATAGATGAAGAATGAATAAAAGAGATAAGAGAAGATGGTTGTTTTTTAAGACAATAAGGAGTTGTCATGTGAGCAACTTGTGGGAGATGGATTTCTCATGAAGGATGACAAAAAAATTATTTTTGTTGAACCTGATGTTGGATACCCATTTTTTGAATATGTGGAATATGTTTTGGATTCCCATGAGTGGGATAATTATAATTTTTTGGTTCGTGATGGATATAATTTTCCAATTTTTAGCTAGGAGTGATGGATGTGCAAGTTAGTGCACATGAGGAGAATGTAAAAGAAGAGAGAAACCAAGAGAAGTTTCATATATAATAATGTTTCAGCCATGTGGAGTTGAAATGAGAAGAAAATTTCAGCCTTGAAGAGTTGCATGTGTGTGAAGAGAAAGACAAGGCAGTGTTACAAGTTTCCATGATGGGAGCTTTGGATGAAGAAGTTGTGCAAGAAAATGCACAAGAGGATTTCTTGGTGGAGTTTCAACCTTGTGGAGGAGATGAAAATGAATGTATGAATGATGATATTTCATCCTTGGAATTTTTTTATATGGATATTTTGGTATCTCATTGTGACATTGAGGAACATGTGGAGCATGCTAAAATTGATGCAGAAAATTTGTATGTTTCTTATGAAGAAACTTGGGTTGAAGATGACTATGAAGAAACCTAGTTTGAAGATGATGTTAAAATATGTGCACATAATGAGATATATGATGATGAAGATTGAATCCATGAATTTTGGCATGAGAGTGAATATTGAAACCATGGAGTGTTACAAAAGGAGGAGATTTTTGTGCAACAAAATGCACATGAGAAAGAATCTAGTGTTACAAATTTAAGAGTTTCTTTGGAGGAAGCCATGGATGATTATTTGGTTGGTGTTGATGTTACAATAATAGAGGATATTTTTATGCAAGTTGATGCACATGAAAAGAGTTTTGTGAAGGCTTATTTACAGCCAAGTGTGGAATAAGATGGTGAGAAAATGATGAGCATTGGAGGAGAGTTTAATAGCATGCCTTTGGAGCATGGTGGAGTGGTTGTAGAGGAGATGCTTTTCCATGATGTAGATTTACATGATGAGAGTGCACATGTGGAGGAGATGATTAATATTATTGTAACTATGTGAGAGGATCTACAAGTGGTGATATGTAATGTTGTGGAAGATCCAACAGGTGGTTAGATGTGTGAAGAAGAAATCCATTTGGGCTTTTGGTGGAGGTGGATAGATAGTGGTGGGATAGATCTCACGTGGGAAGATGAGATGCATGTTAAGTCATCTTGGTGAACGAGTTAAGTTTTCCATGGTGGGATTCAGCCCACATGTGATATGATTGATATATGGATATATTTTTGGAGGAAGATAATTTCAAGACCAATATGTAGATGCTAGAAGAGAAGAAAAAAAATGAAAATTATTCAGGTGCACATGGTGTATTGGAAGGGGATTTTGAGGTCATTTTGATTCATGATTAAAATGGTGGTTCTACCACTCACCCCCTCTATGTAATCATGAAATGACATTAATTACCTTGGATGTCTGATGTAAGAGCATCCAAGAGCTTGAGCAATTTTGCATCACCCAAAAATAGAGTGGTGTGTTTTCTTATTTTTTTAAAATAATGACATGAATAAAATCATATAAACTGGTGAGATATGAGTTGTTTTTAATCTAAGGAGAATCATGTGGTGGTAAAACACTATTCACTCAACACTATTCAAGCAACACTATTCATTGATGACATGTCATGCACTATTCACTTGGTGAGGTGGCATGACACTATTCTAATTGATGAAGTGCCTTGGTGATGTGTTTTTATGTGTTTAAGTGTCTTGATGATGTGGTTCACTTGGTGAGTTGTCATGGTGGTCACTATTTAACACTATTCCAGAGTGACACTATTCCTAAATGTCACTTTTCACTATTTTGGCTTGCCTATGTGACATGGGTCAAAATTTTCTTGTAAGAACAAATAAGGCATGATAAAAATGGAGGGTCCATTAACCTTTAGTGAATTATTAAGTTGGGGGATAACTTTACTATTCAAATAGTGAATTCTCCACTCACTTTTAACTTTTCTTGAAGGTGGGATGCCAACTTTCAAGTGGGGAGGTTTGTCCTTAATGATCATGGGTCTAAGTGGGGTAAGTGGAGTGGATTTACATGAAATTCCACCTTACCTTATTGTCTTTAACCCTCATGGTGTAAGGTGGGATGAAATTCTCCATGAATAGTGACCTTTTAGCTTTGTCTTCTTTCTTTATCCATGTTCTATATATGTTTGTATTCTACTTTGGCAAAGGGAGGCAAGTTTTTTTTGGTAAAGGCTTGGGAATGCCTTGAAAGTATCCTTGGATAGTGTAGGCCAAGTTTATATGGGTTTAAGGGAAGCTTCTTGAAGCTTGTAGTGAGAGGAAGCTTTGTAGAGCTTGTGTGTAGGCATGCAATGTTGGCATGACCTTGAGATGTAATTTGTGTATGAATTAATGAGAGATTTCTTATGGTGATTATTTTTTGAATCCATGATATGTTATGAGAGAATTGAGAGAAGATTAATGTTGAAATTTAATGCAGTCATGAATGAATTTATGTAGTGAGAGGGTTATGGTTTTAGGCCACATCAATAAAAGGTGAGATGGGGCTAGTGGTCACAGGGTTCGAATGACATATAATTATCAATTTACACTCCACTTTACAAAAGCCCTTTTTATGAAAACAAAAAGTTACATCCCTTACGATGTATAAATAAAATTATATTTATAATATTAATATATACAATAAATAATAATATAATATAATCATATTTAAAAATATTATAATATAATATAATATTATATTATATTATATATTATAATAATAATTTATTTATTTATATAATATTTTTAAAATATAGTATTACTAATAATATATGATGTTATTATCCTCATACACACAACACACACACACACACACACACACACACACACACACACACACACACACACACACACACACACACACACACACACACACACACACACACACACACGAGCGCGCGCGTGCGCGTTTGTGTATAAAATATGGGTGGATGCACAAAGTTGGGGGATAAAAAACATGACAAACTTGAAAACACAATTTTTTTTTGTAAAGGGTATACGTTCTTTTTTCAAAAAACATGTGCCTAAATTTGCTTAGCATGGTGCAAAAAAAAGGGTGTGTTCCCTTTATGACTCAAAAAGGGTGTACACTATTTGTTAAAATAGGCATACGCCCTTAATAAAACATAATTTTATCCCAAAATTTTCTAACTCATGCTTCATTGTATGAACTTGGAGCTTTCATGTTTTGAAATAACAAGAAGAAGACATGTGTGCTTTAGCCTACCTTGCATCCTAGAAACTTGATTATGCATTTTGATCATTGTATTAGGGATGTGTTTTATTAAATTTTGATTTAAAGGTTTGAATTTATATGTATTTATGTTTAGATTAATCAAATTAAATTTAATTTCACTCACATTTCCTGAAGAATTTTTTTATTTATATAAATCTAGATACAAAATTTGATGGACCCATTGCCTGAATAAAATGTTGAACAAAACCATGATCAAAACCCTCAACATTTTGACTTCGTATAAGAATAAATTGAATGATATGAATAATATAATGCAAAACAAAAACAATTACAAATTATCATTGATATTTTACGTCACTTTTCAAGTCATAGCGCATACAATTCACTTGACAATACATTAGAGGCCATTTTTAATGAAGTGGGAAATGTCATTTCCCAACTTGATGTAATTTTCCATTAAAGAGAGGTGTTGAAAGAAAATTATTCTAATAATTTGTAAAATAGGGACATTAAAAAAAAAAGATAACAAATAAGAAGTGCATAGTTTGTTTGTTAATCTTGGAACTAACTAACCACCACCAATTAGTTGTAAACATGTTAGCATTTATTGGTGTTCATGTGGAGATGTAAAATAAATTTTGGGATAGGTGGTGGATGGTGTTTGATGTGCCTCCATGAAATAATAATGAAGTTCCATTATATTTTTTAATAAAAATTTATTACGAGTTTGTTCTACAAGAAATCCCAAATTATTTCAACATGAGGGCTTCGCAAGGTAGGGGAGGTGGGTCTTCATTTGATAGACCTAGTGTCAAGTGAGACCAAAATTACCATAACCAATTTCAGATAAATATAAGGATAATAACACATAATTTTATCCCTAAAATCTTCCATCGTAGTACATAGACGGACACTATTGAGTTAGTTACTAGTCTCTTACATGTTATGATTGACCATTGTATGCATACACTAAGGAGTTATACACAGGTAAAAAGTGGTGGTACATCTAGTAGTGTCCCTCCTACTAATAGTGAAATAACTAGCAGTCATCATACAATTATTTTAAAACATTACACATCATGTGGGAAGAAGTGTATTGGGCTTCTTATTTAAGCTAGACATATATGTGTTACACCTATGGAGACTAGACATTCATTTATGTGACACACTAGTACCCAACAGTCTATGCCATTTATAGTTACGTTGACCTCTCTAAATAAAAATACATAAAATCATATTCTATTTACAATTTCTTTAGCACCTCTCGACACTAAGACGCTTGACTATATGTCATTTTTAGTTGATTCAAGACCTCAAGACACTATCATACCATAATATACACCATTTTTAGTTACTTAAACACCTCATAACACTAGAATTCTAGACTATATGTCATTTATAATTGCTTCACCACCTCCCATAAATAAAAGACCAATTATGCAAGTCTTATCTATTTCAACATTTGTATTTGACACACGGGTTTTGTAGACACTTAAATCTAGCCACCAATAACCTCCAACCAGGATTTTGACCAATTTCTTACTAAAGTGCACAATTTGGCTTTAAAACACTAAAACACATTAAATAAGTTGAAATTTATATATTCAAGTGTCAATTTTGGCTAGAGTATCATTAAATGTGGCAATGTAATTTATGGGCCAGCTAACTTTGATCAAATCATTTCAAGTCAACATGTTAATTTTGCCCCTGGGTGCTCTGGATTGCTCTTTCCTATCAAATATCTTGCATGAGACATGTGCCTTTATTATTATTTTTTTGGTAACATCCTAAATGGGATAATGGATACAATGCATCTAACATTGACTTCTAATTCCAATACAATCAAATTTTATACCAATAACAAGGCATTCTGATCAATTTGAGTAATTTGTGAAAAAAGTGCTTAATTATGCTTAAGAGATAATTAAACCAAATTAGAGCCTAATTAAGAATTATATGGAAACTTGTTGAATAATTAGTTTTAGAAATGAATATTGAATATCTACATCATCAGGTGACCTCATTTCTTGGGAAGACATCCCTAGGCCATAAATGCCACAAATATCAGGATTCATGCCTCCCATGCCTCATCAAAACCCTTTCATGCCTCTTAATTGATCCTCTATCCCAAATATTTATGATCTTATTTATGAATTTTAAATTTTAAAATTGGATTAATCCTTGCCACATATCTCAATCCTGAGATGGATGGTTCAGATTGATTCTACCCATTTACAAAAATCTATAAATAAGATGCCTTGCCACATGAAAAGAGAGCTTAACTTGTGCAAAGTTATAATTCTAAATTGTTTACAAATACTCATGCCAATTAGTGTTATTATGCCCAAATATTAATCCAAGCCAAGCCAATCCAAATACATAAGGTGCCAAGGAGAGATGGAGGTAGCCAAGCTTCCATTAATGCAGACTTCATGAGCAAAAACCAAGCAAGCCACTACAACAAGCACTTTGGAGCATCCAAGGAAGGTAAAAGAAAGTTTATTTTGCATTTTAGTTATGTGTTTCATTCATGTTTGTTAACTAAGCTCTCTTTAGTAACTAGTCCTAGAGATGTTATGCTAGTTAGTGTATTTCTTTCATTTTATTTTCATTTTAGGACTAACACAACACTAACCATCCTCTCTTGAGTCAAATTCCTAATTCATATAATGGCATGCCTGAATTTGTGTAATCACAACTCAGAGGTCAAAGATTACTATCACAGGTTCATAACCATCTACCACTTTGCTTATTATCCAACCATCCATTCATCCTCAGAATAAACCATTCACCATTGACCAAAATAAGAAGTTTGATATTGTGAAACAATTGCAGAAGACACCAACACAAATATCTATTTTAGATTAATTGTGAACATCAACAATCCACAAGAAAATTGAATGATTTTTTAACCCAATCCACTATTGCTGGTGACACATCTCTTGATAAATTTCAATATTTGGTTGGATACCTAGCTCCAGCCCAACAAGTCACATTCAACCAAAGCAATATGTCTTCCCTTGGCCTACTCATAATAATCCATTGTACATAGAAGTTTTTATAAAGTGGCATAAAGTGAAATGTGTCCTTATAGATAATGGATCAAGCCTCAACATAGTGTCTCTAAATCTCATCAAGCTTCTTAGGTACACAATGGGAGATCTCCAACCAAAAATGATAACTATTAAAGCCTATGATAATCAAAAAAGAGAAACACAAGGCACCATTATCTTACCAGTTATCATTGGGCCTTTAACCCATTATATACTTTGACATGTGTTTGATCTTGAGTTATCATATAATATGCTTCTAGGAAGGCCTTGGTTACATGAGATTCATGCCGTCCGATCAACGTTGCACCAATGTATCAAGTTCTCTCACTCAGGGATGGAAGTAAATATTATAGGATATTTGCATCCATATGAACTTTGCAAACATCTTGAGGTTGAGTTTTAAAGATATAATTACCAATAGAACATGAATCCAAATTCCAAGTAGGATAAAGGAAAGGCCATACTTATTGATTCTCTAGAGGATAATTGCATAGATCCTAATACCTTATATTCCCTTCCCCACATGATGTCTCCTAAAACTTCTAATCATTTAACCATTTCAAATAATGGCCTAGGGGAATATGTGACCCATGATACCTTTCATATTTTTAATCTTCCTCAAGATCCCAAGACCTTTGGAAGACCTAAAGTCAAACCACACATACATTGGTAGTGAAGAGGTAAAGATAAACTTCATAATCCAAGACCAATCACATTTATACCAACATCTAGCCAAGAATAAGACCCTCTCAAAGGAGATGAATCATGGTTATACAATGACAAATTAGCTAATTATTACAAGAGCACCAAATATCTTATTCCTAACAGGATCATGGAACATCAAGATTATGAAAGAAGAGGCCTCAGACTGAATCAACAAGGAACCATTGATCCAATTTCCATGACTAAGTAAAAAAGACCTTATGGACTTGGACTTAAACTACATGGGGTAACCCCACATATCTTATTCAAGTTACATCATTGGTGACTAGTGATGATGATGCTGACAATGAAGTAGAGTTTGATCACAGTCTTATCTTTGATAACCTAGTTGAGACTAACCTATTTGATAAAAATGCCATATGTACCCTTACCCTAATCATTCGTCACAACCCATTGCCATTATACTATCCATAACTGATAGATTAGGACTAACAAGAATCCAGTTTACTGATTGATCAATTTCAAAATGATGAGGCATTATATGATTTTATAGGCCTTAGAGACAACATTCCATTGGAAGATCATAAATCAGGATTCTCAATTACATTAGATCTTGAAGCCTATTTTAGGGAGCGGGTGAACACCCCTTGCCAAAAAAATAAAAATAAAACATTGAGGTCCCAAAGTGAAAACCTCTTTGAGGTGATTTTTGACTAGGGAAAAAGTAAAGATAAAGGCCAATCTAGTGGTGAAAACTTGTTTCAAATGCCATTAGATGAGGGTATTCATTCTTATTCAAATTTAGACTAGGAGACCACGAATGATGAACTTGCCTATGGATCTGAGTTTATTTTTTCACAACAAAAAGCATTTGATTGAATTCTTACAAAAAAATTTATTGTTTTTATCACATGGCTAGATCTCCCATTAGGGGACTCAAATTCATCATGCCTAGGAGATGTTGAAGATCAAGTCCTAATAGAGGACCCTGATATAGGCCAATAGTTTAAGTCTTTGCCTACTATCCTAGAAGATGGTTCAACCCTTCTAGTCAAAGATACAATAAAGGTAAACATTAGGACTCCATCAAGCCTAAAATTGATAAAATTAGGCATGTCCCTCACTGAGGAGGAATGTGAAGTCTTTACAGCTCTATTGAGAGAATTTGTAGATATCTTTGCATGGGCTTATTCTCACATGCTAGGTTTGGACCCTGCCTTGGTTCTGCACCACCTTGTGGTCAATCTTGATGCCAAATAGGTGAAATAAAAGTTGTGTAAGATGCATCTTTGCATTGCTATCTTGGTAAATAAAGAGTTGGAAAAAAAATTAGAAGCAAGATGTATCCAGTCCATTGACTACTCAAAATGGATATCTAATGTTGTACTTATTAGCAAAAAGCTTGAAGGAATCAGAATCTATATTAATTTTTGAGACATAAACAAAGCTTATCCTAAGGATGAATTTCCATTTCCTAATATTGATATGATCATTGAATCCATAGTGCATTATGAAATGCTTTCACTCATGGATGGATTTTCAGGATATAACCAGATCAGACTAGCACCATAAGACCAACATAAAACAATGTTCACCACTCCATAGAGAACATTTTGTTATCAATTAAAGACATTTGGTCTTAATAATGTTGGAGCTACATATCAAAGGGCCATGATTTTCATACTCCATGTTATGATGCATGATATTTTTAAAGACTATGTCGATGACATACTAGAAAAATCCAAGACTAGGGCTGACCATCCAGTAGTACTACATAGGATGTTTGAAAGATTGTAGGAGTACAAAATTAGACTCAATCCAAAGAAATGTGTGTTTAGAGTAACCTCAAGAAAATTACTTGGCTTCATCATGTCTCATAGAGGCATTGAATTTGATCTAGGTAAAGTCCATGCTATAATCGAGATGCCACCACCAACCAATTTGAAGAAAATCCATAGTTTATAAGGTAAGATCCAACCAATATGATACTTCATCTCTCAATTAGCAGAAAAGTGTCATCCATTTACACATCTTCTAAAGAAGAGAGTTACATTTCACTAGGATGACCACTGCCAAACAACTTTTCAACAACTCAAGGACTATCTAGTTAAGCCACTTATTTTGTTACCTCTTATGGTAGGAAGGTCATTCTTGTTGTATCTATCAACTACCGATAATGCCTTGGGGGCACTTTTGGATCAACATGATAACAATGGAAAAGAGCATGCAATATACTACTTATGTTGTACCTTGGTCACATATGAACATAACTATGTGCCTATTGAAAAAGCTTATCTAGCCATGGTCTTCATAGCTCAAAAATTATACCATTACATGTTGAAAAATAAGACCATGGTCATTTCAAAAGTAGATCTGCTCAAGTATCTACTATCTAAAACAACTTTACAAGGGATAATGGCCAAATAGATCATGCTTCTTAGTGAGTTTGACATAGAGTATGTCAATTAGAAGACAATTAAAGGATAAGTCCTTGTAGATCAACTTGTTAAAGCACCCCTTGTAGACACAGCCACTCACATTTCATTTTCTTGATGAATCCATAATGACCATCATTAACACACCTCTTGAGAAGTAGTAATGGAAGTTATATTTTGATGGTTCATTTACTGCACATGGATCAGGGGTAGGCCTCTTATTTATTACACCATAGAGGGATCTAATCCCTAAATCATTCATAATTAGTTTTCTTTATACAAATAACATGGTTGAGTATGAAGCACTTATCACAGGACTTCGATAGGCAGTACATTAGAACATATCTCATCTCCAAGTTTATGGTGATTCTTAATTAATCATCAATCAGGTCATAAATTATTTATAAACCAAAGATGACAAGTTAGTTCCATATAAGGATATTATCGACACCCTAACATAGTAAATTAAAAATATCCAAATTAAGCATATACCAAGGGCTAGTAATAGAATTGTAGATGCCATGGCTACTATTGGCTCTCTAATTCAAGAAATAGACAAAGCTAGAGAGTATCAGTTCCTCATCAAGAATTTGGTCACACCAAATCATGAACCTTCAACTGTGGCAATGATTTGTGATATTGTTGGTCCTAATTCTATCTGGTACTTAGACATTTATAATTGCCTTCATGACCAAGTTCTACCACCTAACTTATTTTAAAAACAAATCAAAGCCTTTCTCCATCACTCTACTCATTATAATCTACTTGGATCCACCCTTTACCATCATATTTTTTATGAAAGTTTGCTTCATTGGTTAACTTTAGTAGAGTCTACATTAGCATTAAGATAAGTTCATGAAGGGGTATGTGGATCTCATTCTAGTAGGGCAGTTCTATATAAAAATATCTTTCGTACTAGTTATTATTGGCCCACAATGGATGTAGATGGAGCTGCATATGTAAAGAAGTATGCCAAATGTCAATAGCATGCTAATATAATTTATGCCTCAACCCAAAATTTGAAACTGATGCTGACACCATGGCCATTTTTTACATGGGGACTTGACCTCATTGAGAAGATCAACCCCACTTCATCTGATGGCCATAAACATATCCTTACTACCATCGAGTATTTCAACAAGTGAGTTGAAGCTGTACCCCTCACTTATGTGATTGGAAAGCAAATTTCCAAATTCATCTTTAAACATCTCATTTTTTGCTATGGTATCCCCTCTAAAATTATATTTTATAATGGAGGATCATTCAAGAACAAAGATGTTGAGAAGCTATGTGTTGAATACAACATCACACATCATTTTTCAATGGCATATTACCCTCAAGGTAATGGCTAGGCTAAAGCATCAAATAAAACCATTGTTAACATTATTAAAAATATTTTCAGTGATATCGATCATGATTGGCACCTATAAATATTCCTTTCCCTTTGGGCATACCATACCAATCATCATACTCCCATATGAGCCACTCCATACTCACTTATTTATGGTACTGAAGCCATTCTTCCCATTAAGGTCAAATTACCTTCACTATGCATATATTTCAAGCATGACCTAGATGATCACAAATATTAATTACCTCATATCTAAGAGCTAGACCTACTTGATGAAAAATTCACAACTACACTCAAAAATCTTTAGGCATATCAGAACCAACCCAAAGGCCACTATAATCAGCACGTCAAGTATAAAAAATTTGAACTTGATGATATTGTTCTTAAAGTAAACCAAAAGAATACCATGGTTGAGAATAATCATAAAGGTAAATTCAAACCAAATTAGATAGGGCCTTTCATCATTACTGTAGATTATGGATCAGGAGCTTACAAGCTCACCACACCAGATGGAGATAAAGTTCCTAAGCCAATGAATATTATTCACCTTAAGCACTATTATTATTGAGTGTTAGGGTGTATTGTCTATAGGGACCATTTCATGTTGTGCCATTTTTTCCCTATTCTTATTTATATGAATATCATGCTTATCATTCCTTTTAGCCCATTCCATCTACTAACCATCTTATTCTATCCACCAAACATTTTCTAAATCTTATCTACCTAGCTTGTTTGACCTTGGTTTTTGCCATTCGTTACATATATTTAGTAGTAATAAATCTATTTAGTTTCATCAATTATTTCAAGTAATTTAGGCAGAGATTATATTTTGGAGCAGTATGATAGAAGTTTCAGTAGTTGTATCCTTCATTTGTTATTCCTTTCTTATCACCGGTCTTGCTACTAATTATAACTACCTTTGGATAAATTACTACCATTGATCTATGTTGTTGTGTCCTAGTTATAACCACCTATGTGAAAACTAGGGGTAACATTTGTTTATTAACCCTTGACATGCCAACTTAACATTTCTTATGCCATACTATGCCTTTTTACCAATTGTATCTATTTTGTTTGAATTGACAACTATGCTAGTCTAATTCCTCTACTATAAGAGAATAACTACAATGACTTGAGGTCCTAATCTATGACTATGTAGGTAACACTCGATAATTGTTGAGGCTAGCTCAGTCACCCTTTCCAGTCAAGTTCTCACCATTTTACGATCAACTTAAGCCATGCTCTCACAATTTTGTGAGCAACCTAAGTTTGAATGCTCTCACTATTTTGTGAGCAACCTAAGTTGCACTCTCACCATTTTGTGATTTTGAACCATTTAGTATCTCATCCTTCTTTATCAAATTGAGATACTTCAAAAATTCTAAAAATATTTATAAAATCATTAGAAAAACCAAAAGCATTGACCACTTCTTTGCCTTAAGGATTCTGGGAACCCTTACTAAGTTGTAAGCAAAATCACTTATTTCTTAGTTTCCTGATCCTTTTTGGCCTTTTACTCTCACACACTTGCCATTTTTCAAGACCATTCCTTTTTCTTAAATCACATCCATTCTATTTTTTTTGTTAGTTATCCTTTTCTTCCCATTTCCTAGGAGAACTACATTTGGCCTAAAGTGTTTCTTGGATATCATGTCCATGAAACTATGTAGGCAACATCCATTTGCCTAGTGCATATAGAGACAACATAGCCACCCCCTTCCTTTTCTTCTATTCTCCCATTTTATTCATTTGTTAAGTTGTTACCTAATTTATAGGGGCAATGTTCATATGGTTTTTATTACGTTATCTGTTTGATTATTTATTTTTACTTATTTAGTTTGTTTGTCTGCCTATTTTATTGCTTTTAGCACTATTACTTTGATTCATTCTATGTTCATTCATTGAGTGATTCCTTGTATGCACCTATACTTGAATCCATCCATATTCATATGTTTACATTGTCATCATGGTTTCTATCATTGGTGTATTATTTTATATTGAGTATTGTATTACAGGAGTCAGTCTTCATGCATATTTTGGCTAAATCCTCATGATGTTATAGCATGATGCCTATCGACATGTGATACAACAAACCTTAGCTTTAGGAAATCTATTTATTAATGGTGACATCAACATCTCTTCGACACCAACATCCTAATTCAATCCCAATCATATCCCAAATATAGAAATTAACCATGAAATAATTTTAACCTTTGTTAGTTCAACTGAACATCTCCCTACTAGCAGGTTGTTCTATTTCATCATTACCCTCTATGTTACGTTACCATCATCAATCAGTTGATCAAGCATGTTTGCTATAATTTAGGTCTAATGATTATAACCACCTATGGGCAAATCATTGCACACCATCGCACCTACATTTCTCAATGATTATAGCTTCCTTTGGGAAAATCATTATGTTTTCACCACTTTACATTTTTTGATCATATAAGGGCACGTTATTATCTTGTTTGTCTATCTTAATTGGGGTAGCTCCATCTTCTCAATGATTATAATCACCTTTGGAAAAATCATTATGTTATCATACTATGTTGCCACTATCAGGGTACAATGCTTATAACCACCTTTGGGCAAACCATTGTACACTATCCCACTTGAATTCTCAATGATTTTGACTAATTTTACAATATCATTATGTTTTCCTCCCATCTTTTTCCTTTTCTTTGGTCCTTTTATCTCCATTCTTTCTTTCAAGGGACCGCTTGCCGACCTTTATTTGTGCCACACCATTCCCTTGAGGAGGCATCATATAGTTAGTTTATCATCACTATAGTTGTAGGAATACAATACCTTTTCATTTTTTGAGAATACGTTATTGTGCTTATAGCTTGCAATGCCTTACTAAATAGGGGCAAACTGTAGACACCTAAATCTGGCCACAGATAACCTCCAACCAAATTTTTGACAAATTACTTATTAAAGTGTATAATTTGTCTTAAAAATATTAAAATGCATTAAATAAGTTGAAATTGATATATTCAAGTATTGATTTTGGCTAGAGTATCATTAAATGTGGTAATGTAATTTATGGGCCAGCTAACATTGATCAAATCATTTCAAGTCAAAATGCCAATTTTGTACCTAAGTATTCTGGATTGCTCTTTCCTAGCAAATCTCTTGCACAAGACACGTGTCTTTGTTATTTATTTTTGGTAACACCCTAAATGGTATTAAGAATATAATGCATCTAACATTGACTTCCAATTCTAATCCAGTTGAATTTTGGACCAATAATAAGGCATTCTGATCAATTTGAGTAATTTGTGCATACAGTGCTTAATCATGATTAAGAACTAATTAAACCAAATTAGAGCCTAATTAAGAATTCCATGGAAACTTGTTGAATAATTTTTTTTAGAAATTAATATTGAATATTTTCATCATTAGGTGATCTCATTTCTTGGAAGACGTCCCTAGGCCATAAATGCCATAAATATCAGGATTGATGCCTCCCATACCTCATCAAAGCCCTTCCATGCCTCTTAATTGCTCCTCTATCCCAAATATTGATGAGCCTATCTATAAATTTTAAATTTCAAAATTGGATTAATCCTTAGCCACACATCTCAATCCTAAGATGAATGGTTCATGTTGATTCTACCCATTTGCAAAAATCTATAAATAAGAGGTCTTACCATATGAAAAGAGAGCTTAACTTTTGCAAAGTTATAATGCTGAATTATTTCCAAAGCCTCATTCCAATTAGTGTTATTATGCCCAAATATTGATCCAATCCAAGCCAAAGACATAAGGTGCCAAGGAGAGATGGAGGTAGCTAAGCTTCCATTGATGCAAACTCCATGAGCACAAACTGAGCAAGCCACTACAACAAGCACTTGGGAGCATCCAAGGAAGGTAAAAAAAGGTTTATTTTGAATTTTAGTTGTGTGTTTCATTAATGTTTGTTAACTAAGATCTCTTTATTAACTAGGCCTAGTGATGTTATGCTAGTTAGTGTGTTTATTTCATTTTGTTTTCATTTTGGGACTAACACAACACTAACCATCCTCTCTTGAGTCAAATTCCTAGTTCAAAGCTTTAACTTTAATTATAGTTTATTTATGAATGTAAAAGAATATTAAGTTTATATTTTAGTATATGTTTAATTAATTGACTAATAGTTGACTTCATTCATTTGTTACTTTTATAGATGGTCATTGATATCTTAGGTACCTTAGCTGGCTTATATTCTATTTTTTAGGCTGAAATTAGCATTACAATACCCTATACTCAAGTTTGAAAAGTTATAGATTACATAAATTTACTATAAATTGTTTTGAAGGAATAATTTTACTCTTTTTATCCCTCTCTCACTCTATCTTTATGTGTAAAAGGAATAATATTAATTTTGATTTATCTTAAATTAGGTTATTTTTATTTGATTCATGATTGGCCTCTTTATTTATTGGTTTTATAAATGATGAGAGATGATATGGGTACCCTACATGGATTACAAAAACATTTGAATGATGTTCTAATTTCATCCCAAAATCCACTATCTCCTGAATGACATTTGATTTGAAGATAGAGACTAGTGAGAACACATAGTAAAATTGTTTTTTAACTTCAAGTAATGATATTCTATGTCATTTTTTTATTTGTATGCACATGAAGATATAAACCTATGTGTATGCTCCATATGATTATCCCTTATGGATTTATTCATAGTCATGTAGCCCAAGATAGTCATTTAGGTGGCATGCAGTGAGTTTAGAGTCACCTTATTGTAAGAAAATTTTCTTGACAACTCTATCACTTACCATATATTATTTTAATGCATTAAATTTTCTATTTCTTATGTTGTGCAGGAGAAATAGTTTTCTAAGGTCAAAGAAGAGACACTGGGTCCTTCATATGATGAGAGGAGAGCTTGTCCCTACAATGAGTCATGCAGCACCCCCAGTTCTACATCTATGGCGAGAAGCACAATTTATTTAGAAGAAATGAGGAGCAAGAAAGATAGTTATTTTTCTAGGGGTAGTTGTATGCATAATCTATTTTGTCTGATAACATAGACCACTTTGTATACCTATATGGCACATTTTGTATATGTATGTTATGGTCTAGATTGTATCTTGATATGTCCTATTTTTCTATGTCATTATGACATAATTTAGATACACATGTGCATATTATTTGACATATCTAGATGTGAGTCATACATTATTATAATTCATGTATACATACTTACTTATTATATGTCATTATTATTTTTTTAACATGTTATTGTTACATACATGTTATCCTTCTTAAAAGTATTCATAAATGAAGAAGTTTTCAAGAATGGTTGTGTGACTAGTCACGGATAGTTCAAATATTTTAACTTGCATGAAATTGATGTACTGATGTTATAATGAGTATAATGTAATTATTTTTTTGTGCGCATCTATGTTATGATTGTTGATATGTGTGATGGTTCATTATAATTATCATATATTTCATTAAATAAATAAAGAAAGAAAGAAATTATATTAATGTCCACTAATAACCAAAAGTAAGTCAATGGTACTGAAGGAAACAACCATTACCAATAGAAAGTTATAGGAAGAGAGAACCAATGAAATAAATTAGAAATACATTTTGATTTTTCATATCATTGGAATAACTTTCAATTATGAATTTTATATTCATACAATCAATAGATCAATTTATTATAAGAAATACAAATGAATATCATTCTTAATTATTAACTCTAAAAATAAACCATGGTATTCTAGAAGATTCAAATTGTGATGCATATAGTTAACAATAAGGCATATCAACTCACAACATAAGCTTAGATTCATCACAATTATGGAGATATCATGTATTCCTAATTGTGTAAATAAATATTAAACTTTACGTTATAAGAACCTTCATTAATAAATAATAACCAATGATTACATTCCTTTCTCGAGAGCTCTATCTTATAAATGTTAATTTATAACATATATAACCATATATATCTAACTCTTAATGACATATACAATAAGGGGGAGGCAAAGGTAGAGATTGGGAATATATATATATATATATATATATATATATATATATATATATATATATATATATATATATATATATCCACTTCCCTTACCTTATACCATGTTTGTGGTTGGATACTTTCAATAATATTCCATAATATTTCCTTTCTATTTTGGTGACTTGTGCATGATTCAAGATGAGTGACCTTGTCATGAGGGAAAACTTATTCAGTGTAGATGCAGTCTAGATACATTCAAACAAGATTATACTAGATACATTCTTAATTATTTCCCCATCATGTGCAGTCAAAAATTATATGACATTATTTAAGCTCATTCTTTATTCTCGATGAGAACCTAAATTATTCAGTGTAGATGTAGTCTAGATACATTCAAACAAGATTATACTAGATACATTCTCAATTATTTCCCCATCATGTGCAGTCAAAACTTATATGACATTGTTGAAGCTAATTCTTTATTCTCGATGAGAACCTAAAGGATCCACAATTCCCTTAGATTATATTCATATTTATTGGAAATGTGAAATAAATAAATTAATCCAAATATAAATGAGGGACAAACAAAATCCATACGAGCATGTGTTAATGAATACTAGAGACAAATCTTATCAAATGTCTATATCTATGTCTAAACTAGAGGAATCATAACTTTTGATTCACTCTATTTGTGCATATATTTCAATTCAATCTCTTTCCCTCTATCCAAACTAAATCTAAATTATTAATAGCATGTTTTCCTATAGTTGAAACTCTTTATTACTAAATTGTTTATTTCTCTATCTAACTTGGGAACATGTTATAGGAGAGTAATGAGCATTAGAGACTAGTCATCAGTGCTCATAATTTCATGGGTGATCTTATGACCACCCCTGGATTATTCTATGCCATTTGGGATAAGTTATACATAATGCCATGTTTTCTCTGACAATTAAATGTCTCTTTAGGGACCAAAATTTGGTCAGTGGGTGGTATATATTCATAATCATTCACCCAAACGATGAACCATCTATGAAAATACATCTAAATGGGTTTATAAATGACTAAATGGTCTCCATCTACTCACTTATGGTCCCTAGGGTCAAAAGTTCTAGTTAGCCAGACATATCCCTAAAGAGAAGCTTCTCATCATTGAGTGGGAAAATGAAACAAAATTTAGGCATACATTTTAAGAGAGACATGAAGGGTACGGATGAGTCATCATTGCCTATATTTTCATGAGAAAGTATTTTGATCACCCTTTGGAATATTTTGTGCCAATCAAGATGAGGGAGACATGGTAGTGCATTTTTTCTCATAGTCAAATATCTCTTAAGGGATAAAAATTTGGTCAGTGGGAGGCATATATTTTGAATCAAAATCCTAATAAATGAACCTTATACATAAACACATCTATATGTGTGTATAAATTTTGGAATGTCCCCACTTCACTCTTCGTTTGACCCTATAGTATAAAATTGTAGTCAACCAAATGAATCCCTAACGAGAAGTTTCTTGTTCATGAGTGAGAAAACTAAGTGAAGTTTGGGTGCACATTGTAGGATAACCATGAGGGGTAGATAAAATCCATAAATTCCTAAAATTTCATGGGTGAGTCTTATAAGCACCCCCCAGAGGATTCTATGCCACTCAAGATGAGGGAGATACAGAATGCATTCTATCTTATAGCTAAATGTATCTTAAGGGACCAAAAATTGGTAAGTATTAGGCATATTTTTATAATCATTAGCCTAATAGATAAAACATATATGTGTATGCATCTTTATATATGTATAAATAATGAAATTTCCCCCTTCACTCTCTATCAGGCCCTAGGGTTGAAATTTTTAGGCAGCTGGACAAATTCCTTAAGAGAATCTTCTCATCCCTAAGTTTGTAAATGGAGTGAACTTACAATGCATGTTTCAAGAGATATATGAGTGGTAGAGATAATTCATCAGTGCCTACATTAGTATAAGTTAGTATTTTGAGTACCTCCTAAATTATTTTATGTCACTTAGTATATTCAAGACATGATGGCATGTTTTTTCTTGCAAACAAATGTCTCAGCGACTAAAATTTATTCAGTGAAAGGTGTATCTTCATACTCTCTAGTCCAATTGATGAATAGTCTAAGTGGATAAGTATATATGGACACATAACTACTATAATATCCTCCATATACTCTTCATCAAGCCTCAAGGTCAAAATTTATAGTTGGTCAGATGAATCCTTTAAGAGAAGTTTTTGTCCTCGAGTAGAAAAATGACATGAAATTTGGGCACACATTTTAAGAAAGATGTGAGGGGAAAATACAAGCCATAAGTGCCTAAAATTTCATGGTTGAGTCCCCTAATCACCCTCCATATGATTATTTTCTGCTCAAGATGAGGGAGACATGACAACATATTCTCTCTCATAGCCCAATGTCTCTTAAGGGACCAAAAGTTGGTCAGTGGGAGGCTTATCTTTTTAATCACTAACCAAACCAATGAAACTTCTATGTAAATGTGTTTATATGGGTATATAAACATTATAATTTCCCTCCTTAACTCTCCATTAGGACTTGAGGTAAAAAATTGTAGTTGGTTGGATGAATACCTTAAGAGAATCTTATTGTCCTTGAGTGAGAAAATTGATAAAAATTTAGGCACAATTTTTAGGATATATGTGAGGAATAGATGTGAGGCATTAGAACCTAAAATTTCATGGATGAGTGCTCTGATAAACCTTTAGATTATTCCAAACCACTCAGGATGAGGGAGACATGATGGCATGTTTTCTCTCACAACTAAATGTCTTTTAAGGGACCAAAATTTTGTCAGTGGGTGACATATATTTTCAATAACTAGCCTAATTGATGAACCATATATATGGATGAATTTAAAGGCATATAAATTATATAATGTCCCCTACTCTTTATTAGGCCCTGGGGTTTAATTATTTAATCGATAGGAAGAATCTGTGAAGAAAAGCTTCTTGTCCTTGAGTGATAAAAAGGATCAAAATTTAGGTACATGTTATAGGAGAATTGTGAGGGGTAGAGATGATATATTAGATCACAAAGTTTCATAGGTGATTCCTTTAATCACCCCTTAAATTATTTTATGCCACTCAAGAAGAAGGAGACATGGTAGCATGTTTTCTCCTGTAACTAATTATATCTTAAGGGACTAATTTTTTTTAATGCAAGGCATATCTTCATGCTCTCTATCCTAATTTATGAATTGTCTATGAATACATTTCTAAATGGGAATATAAATAGTGTAATGGACTCCCTCCACTCTTTATTGGGCCCTGGGGTCAAATGTTTTAGTTAGCTGAATTAATCCCTTAAGATAATCTTATCATCCTTGAGTGTGTAAATGGAGTGAACTTACAACATGCATTGTAGAAGAGTCATAAGGGTTAGATATGAGATATAAATACTTACATTTATATGGGTGTGTCCTCTAATTAACCCATAGAGTATTCAATTCCACTAAATATGAAGAAGACACAATGGCATGCTTTCTCTCATATATATATGTCTCTTAAGGGACTAAAAGCTAGTCAGTGGGAGGCATATCTTCATACTCACTTGCCCAATTGATGAATTATATGTGTGGACATGTTTATATGAATTTATAAACACTATAATGGCATACATATACTCTTATTTAATCCCTAAGGTTTAAAGATGAAGTTAGTTGGATGAATCCCTTAAGATAATCTTCTCCTCCCTGAGTGTGCAAACAAAGTGAATTTTCAATACACATTATATGATAACCATTAGGGGTAGAGACAAACCATAAGATCCTATAATTGTATGGGTGAGTCTTATAAACACCCTTAGAGAATTATTTCTTATTTATTATGATGAAGACATGGTCATGAGTTTTATCTCATAACTAAATCTCTCTTAAGTGTCCAAAAATTGGTTAGTAGGAGGAATATCTTCTTAATCCCTAGTCCAATTAGTAAACCATATTCGTTGACATGTATATATGGGTGTATAAATTATATAATGGCCTCTATCCATTCTATATTAGGATTTGGGGTCAAAATTATTAGGCAGCCCAAGGTAACCCTAAAGAGAAGCTTCTTGTTCCTAAATGGAAAAATAGATCCAACTTCTAGTGCACATTATAGGAAAACCATGAGGGGTAGAGATGATCCATCAACGCATGTAATTACATGTGTGATTAATCTAAGAACTCCTTTAAGTATTCTCTACCATTCAAGATGAGGGAGACATGGTAGTATGTTTTCTCTCGTTGCTAAATGTCTCTTAAGAGACCAAAATTTGGTTATTGGGTAGCATACATTTTGAATTGCTAGCCCAATCGATGAAACTTCTTCACCAATACATCTAGATGGGCATATAAACTCTAGAAAGGCCAAAATTTTCCCTCTATCTATCCCCAACATTGAAATTTATAGGTGTTTAGAGGCATCTCTGAAGAGAAGCTTCTTGTTCCTAGGTGGGAAAATGGATCAAATTTTTAGCATACATTCCAGGATAACTGTGAGGGGTAGAGATGAGTAGTCATTACCTATAGTTACATGATGAGTCATCTAAGAACCCCTTGGATTATTCAATGACACTTAGGAGGAGAGATACATAATGACACATTTTATCTCATAGCTAAATGTCTCTCAAGAGATGAAAAATTTGTCAGTGGTTAATATGTCTTTTGACTTGCTAGCACAATTGATGAACTATCTTTTTCTACATGTCTAGATAGCTATATAAACATTAGAATGGACACCCTCCACTATTTTTAATCCCCCAAGGTTGAAATTTATAGACGTTTGGAGGCATACTTAAAGAGAATCTTCTCATTCCTAAGTGGGAAAATAGATCAAATTTATGGTGCACATTGTAAGAGAATCATGAAGGGTAGAGATGAGATATAAATTATTATAGTTACATTGGTGAGTCTTATAAACACCCCTAGAGTATTCCATGCTATGTAAGATAAGGGAGACATAGTAGTACATTTTCTCTCCTAGATAAATGTCTCTTAAGAGACCAAAATTTGGTCAGTGACTAGCATATATTTTAACTCACTAGTCCAATTGATAAATCATCTTCACCAACACATCTATATACATGTATGAATGATATAATTACCAGTATCCACTCTTTATTAGGCCCCAAGGTCAAAAAAATTAGGCATTTGGAGGCATCCCTAAAAATAATCTTCTCATTCCTAAGTGGGAAAATGGATCAAATTCTTGAAACACATTGCAAGAGAATCGTGAGGGGTAGATATGAGCCATCAATTCCTAAAATTGCATAAGCTAGTCCTCTAAGTACCCCTAGAATATTTCATGCCACTCAAGATAAGGGGGACACAACAACACATTTTATCTCACAGCCAAATGTCTCTTAAGACATTAAAAGTTGGTCAGTGAGTAGTGTAGCTTTTAAATCACTAGCTCAATTGATGAATCATCTTCACTAACACATTTGAATGGGTGTATAATTAATATAATATCCACCCCTCACTCTCCATCGAGACCTAAAGTCAAAAAAATTAGGCATTTAGAGGCATCCCTAAAGAGTAACATCTTGTTCTTAAGTGGAAAAATGTAGCGAACTTCTTACACACATTACAAAAGAACCATGAGGGGTAGAGATGATCTGTCAACTCTTAAAATTGTATGGGAAATTATCTAATCACCCTCCAGAGGATTTTGTGCAACTCAATATGAGGGAGACATGGTAATATGTTTTCTCTCATAGATAATTGTCTCTTAAGAGACCAAAATTTGGTCAGTGACTAGTGTATTTTTGACTCGTTAGCCCAGTTGATGAACTATCTTCATTA
Organism: Torreya grandis; assembly: GCA_037957365.1. Lineage (NCBI taxonomy): Eukaryota > Viridiplantae > Streptophyta > Pinopsida > Cupressales > Taxaceae > Torreya > Torreya grandis. The sequence goes on from JARHVA010000244.1 coordinate 5,589,014, forward strand.
ACATATATGGATGGGTAGAGACGAACTGTTATCTCATATAGTTGAATGGGTGAGTCCTCTGAACCCCTAAAGGATTCTATTCCACTTAGGATGAGGAAAAAAATATCTAATCAATATGTATTATCATTTAGTCTTTTATTTATTTCAAGAAGGTAATATTCTTTACTCACAACACCCACTACATGAAGGTGGAGCTCATCTGGTATCACTAACCTACATAATACTTATTAGTAAAAAACTCAAACATAAATTAACACAAATAAAAATAATTATAAATTAAAATACACTAAATTGAATAAGCTAAATTTAGTAATTTTAAAAGTTAAATGTATTGAATACAAACCTTATTAAGTCAATATAACTTACCTTTAGGATTAGATATGATTTTAATTGTTTCAAGAATCATTTCATGCTTGGATTCATGAAATTTCCACAAAATTTTGTTGTGAATGTTAGGTTTTTAATATTTAATAACATTTGTAAGCACTGATGTGTAACCCCAATAAGCTAGCGTATTAGCCCTTCACACAAGACTATGTTATTTCATGCTCACTCGAAGTGCACAATAAGAAACCAATTCCCATGGTTTATGTTATGCAGTAACATATTAGTCATATACTTGAGTGTGAACTTATATCTAATTAGAAGTTGCACAGAAAAATAAATACACTACTTTGATCCTTGTCTCATTAAGCTCAACAACCATAATTATGCAGATAAATGCCATGGAGTTCAAATATTGTTACACAAATCTTAAAGGTACAAGTTACATAAATCTAAACATTAGCTACAATTATAATTTACTCAATGCAAACCCATTATCAAATACATAACTAGAAATTAACATCAGAGGTGACTATAATATCTATAACTCTATATTATACTTTATTAAAATGATAATATCCATCACCTTACAATGATTTATTATAGGGGTATTTATACTTGTTTTTCCCTAACCAAGAAGTTACATTAATAAATGACATGATTGATTGACCAACGAACTCTCTATGGATTGAGAGTCATTAAAATCTATCAATTAATTTCTCCTAAGGACCTAGGCCTTTGTACCCCTTATATACTTGTTTTATGCTAGATCCTTTCTATTGTGTGCCTTTTTCTTTGCGGGTCGGTGCTAAAATCATGATGGATAAGTCTAGATAGCCCTTGAGAATTGTTCTTCAACTATATCCTACTTCCCATGTGCTCCCCAAGTCTTTCACTATTATTCTAAGTCATTTACTCTCAAGTTCCTCATAGTTATATATCATCTTTGATTGGTTCTTATTGTACTAGTGATTTTGTGCCCTTGTCCTTTCATTCTTATCTAGTTCTGTACCATGGTCCTTCTATGCCAATCTAGTTCTACACCATAGTATTTATGTACTATGCTCCTTTCATGTTGTGTCAATTCCATGCCAAAATTCCAAAATATACAGTTAAAATTTGGGTTCCATCATCACCCCACACTATGCTCTTAGTTCATCCCAGAATAAGTCTCGGTTATGGATTTTGCCAAAAATTTATGCCCAGTTTATTCAATATACTTCTTGTCAATATCCTAATGTGATAATGTGTCAAGTAGTTTTGTTTTTATTTCTTCATGGCCACCTTTGATTTCTTCATCTCCTTAGGTTGGTCAGTATCCTCATTGGCCTTCTTGACCAATTGGTCCATGGATGTGTTAACATCTTGTAAACACTAAAAAACCACATATGATTATTCTAGATGTTGAAACACCACTAGATCAGACCATTGCCCAACCTCTAACCATGACCCTGAGTTATATAAGATAAATAACTAAACCAACTCACTAACCTACCCTTTTACCCCACTTAACCTTCAATCCTTAACCACTAATGGTCACCTTAACCATCAATAGTCAGGTCTTCCCTATTTGAACAAAGACAACTCAAGTTGTGTGAAAACTAACACATCAAAATTTAGTATGGATTTCAAGATAATTCATCATAAGAACCAACCAAACCTCTTATGGAACCTTCTACTTCCATCTCTCTTTACCTCTAAAATGAGGGGAGTAGGAGGTGAAAGGGGATTGAGGAATTAAGCAATTAGACTCTCAACCAGTAGTCATCAAGATCTTCTAGCATCAAGAAATTATTTTGAAAGTCTTCACTCTAGTAAGTCAATAGATATGACAGAGACCTGAAGCTCTACCAAAATTATTCTTTAGGTAAAAGTACCATTATTCTATAGAAATTGGTTTTTAATCTACCATCATCTATTAAATAACCAACTAAGTATATTTTTAGTTTTTAGGTTATGATTACTTTGTTTCTAGCCCAGACCCATCTATAGTATATATTCTAACCTCCCATCCCTAATCACACCTTTAACAATCTGCTACTTAATCACTAATCTCATCAGCTCAAGCTTTCTACAACACTTTTTAAAACCTACAACAATCATTGACAGTCACTGTGATCGCTGATGGTCATCTTCAACTGTCAATGGTCACGTGATCATCGATGGTCACCTTAACCACTAACGGTCATCCCAACTATCAAAAATTATTATGGTAAGAAATAACAACAAGCTATTTTCACCTACTTACCCTCAATTAAATTATAATTTCTATCTTCTTGCCTATTCACAGAGATCCCACTTATTTTCTAAACCCAACCTGACCTATTTAGTATTAGTATTGACCCACTTATTGCTATAATTAGTCTGTTTTACTTATCAAGCATCTATTTCTTCTTGCATTCCCTTTCATTATTTTATGTCATTTTATGTGATTACTTCATCTTTATTTATTTTAACTTATCTATTTTAAGAGATTGGATTGATGGCCTCCTAGTAATCTCATGCTTATTGGATCTAGCTCATGCTAGGCAGTCCACCTTGCTATCCATATAACAACCCCTTTGTTTTAGTATTTTCTTATCCATAGGTCATTCTTCCCAAGACAAAGAGGAACTCTTCACAAATCATCTGGATCATGCATGCATAAATAAATAGGTTCTTCTATCATACCCATATTTAGTTTTTTACTTATTTTTTAACTAGAAAATGAACTAAAATTGAGAGAAATGCATCTTTCTAAACTTATTTTAGTGTTGAGACCTTGCCAATAAATTGTACTCAAAGAGATATAAAGCTGGAATTCAGTTGTTATTGATGTGCATTTATTTTCTCTTCGATGGATTTGACATCCTTGAATGCCTTTGCATGCTCAATGTGATCCTTTATTAAGAGGGTAGGATCTACTAACTTCTACCTTTGGTATTCCTCTATGTGGAGCTGAGCCTCCAAAATTTTATTCAGTCATGCCAATATTTTAAAAATACCATCCAAGATGGGGATGACTGCCTCAACTCTTTTGAGAGCACACTTACAAAATTTTATTGTCTTATTAAATTACTCTAATAATGTTAAGGCCTTGTTCCTTGGTGTAGGTTGTTCTTTATAGCACTTCAAAAGGACAGGTCTCCAATTTATTTATGGTGTCCCATCAAGAGGTACCCCATATACAAGTGTCAGATCTTTAGCCAAAATTGATTTACACAAATTTAAGGTTTTTACCTTGGCCTCAGTGGACTCCTTTATTTCTTGTTTCAATACAACCACTTCTTTTGTAAGTGCCTTTCGAATGGAAACCTATTTTTTATACATAGCCACTACCTAGCCATGTTTCTTCTCTGCATCATGTGCATCAACATCTAAAAGTATGTTTTGGCATACAACTTCAAAATCCATTTTAAAAAATGTAGAATTAGCTTACAAAGGGGTGATCTTCTAGGGATCAACCCATAGTGGGGTTGGCAGTACTAGATCTTGAAAATCTAAGAGGATCCTATTTAGAGGGAGCTCAAACTGGTGATGATCATTGTACATGTCCAAAAGGAAGGACATTTGCCTCCTCATGTCAATAGTAGTATACTGGGGAAGAAAATGTGACCATAAGTAAAACATGTTATCGAGGATGCCTATTTAATACTAAGCACATAGATTGGTAGATGTATCAATTAAAGGTGGTTTTCCCTCAGAACCAGTAGGCTCCTTTCCTTTTTTTGGGTCACACTCTAGAATCTTGACCTCTATCTTGGTAGCTAAATAAGTGTTATTGATATCCATTTAGCTCATCTACTGAGTGTCAACACCATCCCCCACTTTGCCAAATGAACCCCCAATTTATAATGGTGAGTCTTCAAATGTGGTCTCCTCCTCTTGTGTTAGGGAGGGTGTCTTCTTAGAATCAAAGTCCTTAGCCTCTTCATTTTGGCTTGTAAGTTCTTCCTACACTAATTCTTTCTCTGGTACATTTTGTGGAACAATCCCCAATAGTGAAACCCTTAGGGGTGATACCTATGAAGTTGTTCTAGGAGGTGAAGTTAGGGATGGAAGAATGTGTGGAGGTGAAGTTGGGGATGGAGGAACCTATGAAGGTGAAGTTCTCAGTAAAGAAGGTCTAGGTTGTGGCAATTGGATAGTCCTTTGCTATTTTAGAGGATCTTACTATGAAATTATGTTGGTATTATGCCCAACCCACTTCTTTGCTAGTTGAGGTACTGGTGGAGTTTATCTTGTGTATGCTCTATGCCTTTTGAAGTCTTACTCTTGGGACAAAACATGTAGAATAGATTATGCACCTATTCTACCACCATTATCTATTTAACCTTTATATTAGTTTGATCAGTTTCTCACTTCTCCTTGTAGGCCTTCTTTCTTTGATAAATGTACATCTTCTAGAGAGTGTGAATTTCCAAGTCACTTATGTTTTCCTCTAAGGTGATAGGTTGATCATCAAAAATATGGTTTACTAAGTCAATGAATTACTATGCCAAAAATTCATAAGGTAGCTTCAACCAAATAAAAATTTCTCTAGATGGGACCATCTTGATGCATGCCAAAGAAAAAGGTTATTTCAAAGTGAATTGAGCTTGCTCACCAACCTATGTGGGCAAGTCTTTTAGAATGTACCATTAATTCTCAAATGCTTCCTTCATTCCATCAAACCATGTATTCATCTTATTTTTGTAGGTGGGGGTGATGTGCTTGGGGCACATGAACACCTTATAACATTCAATAGAGGACTTATGCTCAAGTAGATATGCCCACTTCAGCTCTCCCATGATGTAGTCAGGTAAACTAATCTTTTCAAACACCATCAATAATAAAAATACCCCCATGTGAACCTATGATCAGGTATCTGATGAGTCTTCTCAATATTCTCAATGATTTTTTGGGCAAAATACATGGCCTAACTATACTTCAAGTCCTAAGTTACTTGGTGGGTGATGTAGAGGTGAGCCATATCAACCTCTTTCTAATGATTGGTGCTAGCGATCTTGGTCATTATGATGTGTACCACCACCTAAAGGGTAAGATCCTATATGTTCACAATATGAAGGGCATGGCCCTAATTTTTGTACATTAGCATTGTGGTTATTTTTCTAATGTCATCAGAGTCCTCCAAGTCAAATGATACATTCATTCTAGAACACTACAATCCTGACACCTTACTTATCCTCTCAGGCATAATTTTCATGTTGTGACCAACAAAGTAGAGGTAGTCCTCATGGATACATGATAATAGAAACTTAATTGCTTCCATGGGCTTTTAAAAGTATGGAATATTAAAAATTAAAACAAACCCACAATGTCCAAAGCATTAAATTTTTTTAGGTCATATACCAATTGGTTTTTGGTGTTATGGCACTCAAACCAGTAATCATTTTGCAACTCAACCTCATTTCTAGGTTGACAATGATTTTAGTCAAAAATGGTGCAAAAGGGTACCTTTGAGACCCAATTTTTTATGTACAACACCATCTATAGGTATTACATTTCTTTGATCATCAATGGTGGGGGTGGAAATGATTATGCCTTCTTTACTTGGTGTGCCATCCTATCCTCTTCTCCTTTTATGTGTTATACATATCCTTTAGGTGTCTCTTCCCTAATTAATATTTCTTGCCCCAACTACTTATTATTCTTATGGAATAGTTAGAAATGGATCAATTATTAAATCCTTTTTCTCAGGCCACATCACCCTATGAATAGACTGAAGGTTAAGGCACGGCTATCCAATGTTCCTAAAGGAATACATGATTGTTGTGTAGATGAATTTGGATTTTCTTGATTCACTTACCTCTAATGGTATATGTCTACCTTTGCAACCTGAAACTATTAGTTATTTATATTGTGGTCAGGTTTTAGAGTCAACTTTGTGCTTGATTAATTAGATTGATGTTCATCTCAATAGTTTTTTACAAAATTTTGACATTGTTTACTATCTCTAGAATCACTATGGCTTAATTCATTCTTTCACTTTGTAAATGCAAATGGAAATGAAGGAAAAAATTAAAAATGAGCTTCCTTGTCTTTTTAGAGGCTCAAGTGGGTAACCCACATTTACTACCCCCTTTCCTTTCATCCATCACTTCTCATTATTAATGCATTTTTAACAGCCACCATTCTTCAATCATTACTTCTCACCATAAATGCATTTAACAATATTACCTTGTCACGATGTTGGCATATTTATCACAACTAATATTTATTTCACATTAATGATATGTCATGTATCACACTTTTCTTTTGATTGGAAGATAGTTATGTCCCACACTTTTTTTTGGATTGGAATACAATTATTCTATTTATTTTGAATTTTTAAACTATTTGGTAGGAATATCTTATCCTAGGGATATTTATCTTACATGTCTTAAGTAACTTACACACCTTAAATAAATTTCACACCTTAAGCTACACATGCATCCTTAAACATGAATACATATACCTTTTACCCCACACTAAAACTATGTCATAGTCCTTCACAAAATACAAGTAAAAAATTGTGAACTACTCGATATTAAAGAAATGTTGAATGCAACAAAAGCAATGCTTTTATTAAAAATAAGAAATCATAGACTAATGGTATAAGCCTTATTGTTGTAAAAAATTAAACTATTCAAAGGCAAAAGATGACCATAACCAGCTTCCATTGTAATGCCTAGGAAGAAATTGGTCATTCAATATTTGTAATCGATAAGTGTCGATAGGTCAAATGCTATAAATTATAAAAGGACCATACTAGTGAATTCAAAGTTTTACATAATGGTGTGTGAACTTAAATTCATAGAGAAATACTTTCATCCCAGGGGTAAATGCTTTATGCTTAATATGTCGATCATGCCATGCATTTTTATTTACATTTCTCCACATCTTGACTCCAATGATCAAGGAAATGGGCTTTATCTAGCTAAAACAAAGTATCCAAGTGTGATTTCAAGGATGAATCCTCATCCAATTTTACAACATGTGTAATATGAAGAGATGGTACAAGGAATTTAAATGGTAGAACTACCTCTTTTCCATATACCAAATTGAAAGGTGTGTTCTTGTTTAGGTGATTATAAGTCATTCAATAAGCCCAAAGTACTGAAAATACTCTATCATCCTAGTTAGTTCAGCCTATATATATATATATAAAGTGTTTTGATTAATATTTTATTTAATACCTCGATAGTTCTATTGGCCTAGGGGTGATAAGGTGTTATTTTGTGATGAGAAATCATGAACTCAGTAAGTAAGATATGAATAGTTTCATTAAGGAAATGGGTATCGAGATCACTAGTAAAACTTAGTGGGCATACAAAGTGGGTTATGACATGTTCTTGAATGAAGTAGATATTACTAGTAGTAGTACAATCTCTTATTGGCATAGCTTCAGCCTAACACATGAGATATCAATTGTTATAATGATATAATAGGAACATGTTCATTGTCTAGCTAGATTAATGAGGTTGACAAAATCAATGGCCCTCTTTTTAAATGGTTCTTGAGATAGAATTGGAAGTGAAGGCATGTCATATTGATGATTTGGTTTTCCTACATGCTGACAAATATCACATTTCCTTACATACATCTTGGCATCTTGAAAAAGGGTAGGCCACCATAATTCAACCAACAAAACCTTGTGCACAGTAGCCTTTCCAACATAATGTCCACCTAAAATGCCCTCATGAAATTCTTGGAGTACTTTAGAGTGTTCATGTTTCATGACATAGCACCAAAGAATGTCATATCAATCAAGCTTATAGAGGTCCCATCTAATGAGCTAAAAAGGTGAAGTATGGATTGTGAGTTATTTCTTAGCCTAATGAGTCAGATAGTCAAGCATGGATCTAGTAGTTAATATTTTTTTAATATCTTCCAACTCCTCAGGTACATGAGAAACATGAAATAGCTAAACATTAGGTAGATCATCTTCAATAATGTGTGGTGACTCTCCAGAATCAATTCAAGAAATATGGTCAAGGCCATAATTAGTTTTTCCTAGTTTACCCATTACAGAGAATTGAAATTCTTGAAAAAACACTTTCCAATGGTAGATACATCCATGTAGCATAGGTTTATTTACTAGATACTTTAAATATTCATGATATGTATATAATACAAAAGGAGTTACCAACAAGTATTATCATAATTTATGTAGAACATAGACCATTGATAATGCTTCATGTTCTATGGTGGTGCAATTTCACTCAGATGGAGTAAGTTTCCTACTATAAAAATATATAGGGTGATCAAGGTGACCTTCACCTAGTTATGCAAGGATTACACCAACTACCATTTAATAAGCATCAATATAGACATAGAATGGTTTTATCCAATCAGGGAACTATAAGATTGGAGTGGTAACTAGCTTATCTTTTAAGGACTTAAAGGCTTCTTGGTAGGAATAAGTCCAGATGAAGTGATCACTATGTTTTTAAAGGTTCCTCCAGAGGCATATTAATTTTTGCATATCCCAGAATGAATTTCATATAATAACCTATATTTCCTAGAAAGGCATGAAATTCACACTAAGACTTCAGTACTGGGAGGTAAAGAATGATAGATACTTTTTTTGGGTCTACCAAAAATCCATCCTTACAAATAATATGTCCTAGTAGAACACTGAAAGGTGTAGAAAAAAGACACTTCTTTAAATTTAGTGATATTTGTAGGACTTGGCAATGCTCAAACATGAGCCTTAAATTAGAGCAATGGTCCTTGACCAAACCATAGACTATCTAATCATCCAAATAGACTTGAATAAATTTAAGGAGGAAATATTTGAAGGCCTCAACAACTATACATGAAAACATAGTTGGTGAATTCTTCAACCCAAAAGGCATGAAATTATATGTGAAGGATCCCTATTCAGTGGTGAATGTAGTATCAGGTTGATCTTCCTCCACAATATGGACTTGATGGTACGTAGAGAATCCATTTGTGAAAGTATAAATTTCACACCTAGGGATGCATTTAAGTATTTCTTCTATGAAAGGTGTTGGAAAAGGATTAGTAATGCAAGATGCATTAAGTAGTGGATAATCAACATAAATTATAATATGTCCATCTTTATTTATACTTATCACCATGGGAATAACCCACTCAGATTCATCAATTGGGGTGATCACTTTAGTGTGAAACATACTATCAATTTCTTCCTTTACGCATGATCATAGATTTGGATCCATCATATATGGCCTTTTCTTGACTGGTCAAGCATCATCAACCAGTTTGATATGCTTCTTGCCTAGAGATGGATGAACACCTTTCATCTCACTATAACTTCTTGGAAAGACATTTTGGTATTATTTTAACAAATCAAATATCTTTGAATCTTTTGTGTTAGTCTAGCTTTTACCTATGGTATCTATTTTTGTTTCTTCCTCTATACCGATGTTGTGCTTGATAATTTGAATTGGCTCCGAGTAAGGATTATTTGCATCGAGACTAGTATCATGAATAGTTTGTGAGCCATAACCTATAGGGACCTCTAGATGATTTTATAATGGGTCAGGTGGGTTAGACCCTTCTCCTTCATCTACTTAAAACACTAGTTTCTATTTCCTTAGGTATATCTCTTCACATTGGTCGTGATCAAAAATTGTTTTGATGTGGCAGTAGGTTATGTATATGGATCATTGAAGAGAACTATACCTTATTCTGGGACATTATGGATATATCATAGATGATCTTCAATGGGACTAGGGTCACCAATCATTACTTTGTGCATGGCCTAGAGAGTGAGGCATAAGTCCATTATTGGAGATGATTAAGATAATGTCAAGTTCATGTTTTATTTCAATAGATGCTAAAAATTGGCACCCATATGTCACTCTTCATGAACATACCATGATATTGCCTAGGTTTTTAAAGTTCCATATAAATCATGTATGCATAGGTACTCTAGAAAGAAAGACTCTTCAACTCTCCACATGGATTTACAAGCCTTTATATGGGGTTTATGTGCTCATACTCCAATATATATGATTGTTCCTCTGACATGGCTATCATGATGAAACTAGTGATGTAAATTAGAGTAGAATTTATCCCACAAAATAAGTTGATCATTATGGGTTCACCACCACCTTATAGTTATACCATCAAAAAGGTGAACCAATGATCATATACGATCATTGTTAGAGTTATAAAATTATTCAAGGTGCGGGACAAAGCTACAAACTTCCATTTGTCCATAAAACTAAGAAACTTCATCAAGTCTTTGTAATGGTGAATCTATTATTTGTTCCCTCATCACTTTGCCAATAAGAAGGAAAACAAACCTATGGTATTTATAATACTTTCATGGAACATTTTCATGACTACCAATAGTACTGCACACTCTTCTAGTGAGGTCATAATCATTATGGGCCCAATAATTACAAAAATTACTTAAAGTATCAAAAAAGGATTGTCTATCCACTAAAATATGCCATTAGGAGTAGGATCATGTTTCTCACCATCTTTGTTTGTGACATTATAGTTGTGGTTAATATCTTCTTCCACATTAACAAGTTTTATGTATGGATTCTAATGTGCTTGATCTAATATAATAAAAATGCGTTAATTATTATTCTCAAAATTAATGTAATGCTTTTTAAAACCTAAGTATACATTATTTTCATAACACCAAGGTTACCCCAATAGATTTGGAAAATCATTTTCCTTTGCTAACTCAAGAACCTCAAAATCAACTTTGAAAGGCACACTAAGAATATCCACCATTACATTTTTTAGGACACCAATTGATAGATCACAAGTTTTATTAGCCATAAACAATATGTGTGATGATGGTTGTAATTGAGGACTAACCATTTTGTGCCATGCATCCTTGGTGAGGACATTAACCTCAGTGTCAGCGTCAACTAAAATGTTCCAAAACAACCAACCATTGATGACAACATTCACTAGTATTTCTTTATCCTCTTGAGGTATAAGAGGAATAGGGATATCTTGCCATCAAGCATGATTTAATTGATGATCCTCATTTTTTTGAGTTAATTATGGTTAAGTTTCATTTGGTTCTTGTACCTGATTATAAAGCCAAATACTTCATTATGGGATAATGTCTTCATCTAACATATACCTTCAAAGTTATTGAAAATCATCTCGTGCTATATTTTGAGGCTTTGTTGCCTTTTGTATATGAGCATGTTGCATTAATTCTTAGTCCTTAAGAAAATAAATTTCTCCTTGTATTTCTCATACCAATATCATAGTGTCCTAGAGTATATCCTTCTATTGTTAGGCATCAGGACACTTCCTTGCCTAAGGCTCTTCATGTTGTACCTTCTATGCATGGTGATATTCACCTATTAAGATATTGGGGTACTTGAGAATGAACACTAGTGTGGTTTCACAATGTGAATAATACATATACCTTATTCATTTATTTTCTTAGTGATGACCATGTATAAGTTAGGTCATTATTCAAACCAATGCTCCTTTTTACAAAAAAGCACATGTTGGATAAATTGGATAATCCCTTTGATAGTGATTTGGGGATCCATAATTATAACATGTTCTTAGTGTGAAACAACAACATACTTGTCCTCTCCCTCTAACTCAACCACCATAGCCACCATTATCTTGATTATTAGACAAATATGTTTGGTACATACCATGTGTACATGTTTGATGGATATCACTAATTAGCTAATAATCATTTATGTCATAGGTGTAGGCATCACATATTTTTCAATATTCATACACATTTGAATGTGTAACTCATTACAAGAGAGGATCAGAATGTATATCAAGCTCTTCATGGTAGATTTAACATGACTACTTTAGTACAGTGCACATGTTTTTGCATGGGTAGCTACTTTGGTTATGTCCTTTAGATTCATAATCAGTACACCAAAGACCATTATGAGTAGCATACACATTATATGCAGTTAGTTTTTTGAGTTGTGATGCTATTGAATATATTTGGACTTCCATGAAAGGACTAATCCTAGTGTCAATACTACCAACAACTTCAATATGAAGGGCAACTTTAAGAGCTTCATGCAGGCTAGTGAAGGTCTTTTGGGATAATTTTTGTCTAAAGGGAAGTAACAAACCTCCCAAAAACCATTGTGCATGCTGAGTAGCATTGATTTCAAATGATAGTTTTGACAAAAGTATTTTGAACCATGCATCATGTTCCCATACACTTTTAGTGAGCTCCTGCCTAATATATTTTAGTATGATAATACTTTTTTGCTCAAATTTGGGAATGTCAAATTCCTAAAGAAATTATATTTTGAGATGATCATAGTCAATTACCACTTGTTGAGGTTCAAACTTCCTATACCATTTGTGCACTCTCTCTAAAACCGTAGTCATAAGTTGTGTGGCCTTTCGCTTAGAAGAAGTGATGCCTCACACCCTCTACATAAGTTTGCACTTATAGATATGTTCTATAGCATTCTCTATGCCTCAATATTTAGGTAGGTAAATCATCATTTCATAATATATTATTGAAGACTGAGGTGTTTGTAGTGTTGGTTGTTGAGATCCCAAGATCCTATTCCTTGAGGGGAAAGTCCACCACTTCCTCCCATGCCATCTCCTAGTCCACCTATAGTGCCTCCCATAGAAATGCCCATGTTGTGGGGCATAGTAGCTGGTTGATTAATAATATTTGGGCCTATACCCTATCCACTATGAATTCCAAGTCTGTTAGGCATCCCAAGTTGGGCCATGAAATTCCCTTCAAGAGGAAAAAAATTATTAATTATGTATGAGTTATAATTAGCTCAGCTATAATGTCCCTTATAGGATCAATTTATGATTCCATGCTATTGATATCCCAATCATGTATATGTAATTTTTTTGATTGAAAAATATGAGCACACACTATGGTTGGGGAACTTGGTTCATTAAAACTTGTTCTTTAGTTTCTATTACCTAGCTAGTTTCTCCTTCATATAATAAAAGTGGCATGGGGTGTGGTTCAAAAGTGATGGAGTCCTCTTTATGTGTTTTCCCTTATTTATGGATCCTAACAACACTCCCTGAGTTCTCTTGGTCCCTTACCGCACTGCTCCCTCCTATGATCCTCTATCAAGATTCATCATATTTTTGCTTCTACAATACCCACTGAATGACTACCATTCCAAACCTAAAATAATGTACCAACACGTTTTTATTCCCTTTCTAATTGTGTGACTCATGCAAGGATGGATTTTACTCTCCATTGGTATATTTTCAAGTCCACAGTCAATAAACAACTTTTTTAATTTTAGTGGAAAATGTCTAATATATCTACCACATGGTTCTTTGAGGAATTAAAACTTAGCTTCTTCAGGACAAGAGTAAGTGGTTATAGTGTACTCTAAAATATAGCTATTCAACACTTCTATCCATCATATATTAATATCTCATGTCCATAGTGTTCTTAGTCATGCTAAAGCTCTTTGTCATTCTTACATCCAAGACTATCTTCTCCCAAAGTTTCATGATCGATCTTGAGCATAAGTAGATAACTAGGAATGTAAATGAATAGGGATTTTAACAAATAAAGTTTCATATAATGCACTATATATATTATGTTCCACCCACTCATGAGTGAAAACTCTTGGTTCAAGATAAGGAATTACAAAACTATCCTTGACCCCAATAATCCATTTTTTAATACCTTCAAGGGTGATAGGTTCAAACATCTTCATTTACTATGTAGAAATCACTACAGGTCTTACCAACGAAGCCAAAATGTTGGATTTTTAATATTTAATAACATTTTTAAGCGCTAAAGTGTATCCCCAATGAGTTATTATGTTGGCTCTTCACACAAGACTGTGGTCTTGCGTTCTCACCTAAAGCATGCAGCAAGAGACCAATTCCCATGGGTTATGTTGTGTAGTAACATATTAGTCATATACTTGAGTTTAAACTTATATCTAGTTATAATTTACACAAAAAAATAAATACACTACTTTGATCCTTGTCTCATTAAGCTCAACAACAATAATTATGCAAATAAATGCCATGGAGTTCAAAAATTGTTATGCAAAATCTAAAGGTACAAGTTGCATAAATCTCATCATTAACTATAACTATAATTTAATCAATGAAAACCTAGTGTCAAATGCATAACTAACAATTAACATCAGAGATGATTATAATATCCATAACTCTATATTATACTTCAATAAAATGATATCCAAAATCTATCACCTTATAATGATTTCTTACAGGGGTATTTATACTTGTTTTTCCCTGACCAAGTAGTTACATTAATAAATTACATGAGTGATTAGCCAATTAACTCTCTATGGATTGAGAGTCATGAAAATCTATCAACTTATTTAACTTAAAGACTCGAGCCTTTGTGCCCCTTATATACTTATTCTATGCTAGATCCTTGTTGCCATGTGCCTTTCTCTTTGTGGGTTGGTGCAAAAATCATGATGGATAAAGTCTAGATAGCCCTTGAGAATTGATCCTCAACTATCTCCTACTTTGCATGCACTCCCCAAGTCTTTCTTTATTGTCTTGAGTCCTATGCTCTCTGGGTCCTCATAGTTATATCTCATCTTTGATTGGGTCTTCTCATGTTGGTGTTTATGCACCCTTTTCCTTTCATGACTAGTTGCTTCTATGCCATGGTCCGTATGTGCCAGTCTAGTTCTATACCATAGTCTTTTTTCACTATGCTCCTTTCACACCATGTCAATTCTACACCAAAATTACAAAATGTACAGTCAAAATTTGGAGTCCAATAGTGACATTTTCCATTAAATTTGATTATTTGTAGCGATAACCAAATTTCATTAACGAAGCACCACCCTATGTGTTTTAAAGTCCTTAAATAACCATTAATTTAATTTTTTATGAAATTATCTATGAATCCAAGTTCCTGTAACCACCATAGATCTAGGGGATAAATTCAGTCTTCTCCATCCATGACAGTTGTGGTTAATTTTTTTCCCTCTACACAATGAGGCAAGTAATAGTATGTTTCCTCATCATTGTCCTTAGGTGCAATTATTACAAAAAAAATCCCTAAAAATTTAAATAATAATCAATTTTTAAGGACATGTAGGAAAATAGCAAGATATCACTAGTAGTTAAGACTACATTTAAATTATAAATAAATTATTCATGGTAGTACAAGATCTGAGATATGGTCAAATTTAATTGATGATGCCTTTTCATTATCTTCTAGTGTTCAAAATGAATCGTAAGTCTCCATAGGCATTATGGATCTACAATACCATTCATCAATCCATTCGTTTAACTCACATTTATTTCAATTAAATTTCATATGGCTTGAACAAAAACATGTCATATACCTAGTATAAATAGTCCATAAACTAAAATTTGAGCTTCAAATGGAGTGTAAAATACTTGATCTAGGTACTGTACTTCAATATCCTTACATTATATTATCTTCTTCCTCCATTAACCAAAAAAATCTTAGAAAATTTATTTGATCCATGAAAAAAAACATTACACCAAGTTATAATACTTGTAGCATCAATCAAATTAGCACCATACTTGTGCTTTCTCTGCTCTTTTTAAGGGCTATTTTTACACATGCATCCACACCATTATGTCCCCCTTTTTTATTTCCAACCTCAAAGAAACTCCAAAAATGTTAAACCATGTCATTTTTATGCATCTTGCTTAACTAGTAAAACATTTGATAATTCTTAAACTATCCTACACAATTGTCTAACCAAATGTAGTGTGTATTGAACATGATTTCTCTTTCAATCATATTTCTATCAAATATATCAAAAAAACCTTGGGAAAACTCTAGAGAATGTGATTTGTCATCGCTCATATAAAAATGTTACTTCTTCAAAATCTTTTTATTGTCTTATATGCTACTAGGTGTATATCTTAATGAATATACATAACAGATTCTGACTTAGATTAAATTATAGTATTGGGATTTAACATCATTCTATGTTTGTAGAATGTATTTTTCAGCAAAGTCCACAACTAAAACAATGGCCCCAATTGGGAAGTTGTCCTTGTAGAAATTAAATTGATTATCTAACCATTTTTCCTTGGGTGTTTGTCTTTCATATTGATAGATAATATTGTTCTTGAATTCAAACATGAAATAAAATGCATACCTAGGTCATAACCAACTCACATCTCGATGACTCTTTTCCATATTTTAATACATACTTTACATATTCTTTCCTCTTAAAATCAACTAGTCACTTTCCAAATTCATGTAAAATTCCTTCATGTATATAGTGGGTCAAATGTGACAAACCACCACAAGTGATAGATATTCCATCTAAACATTATTTTGTGAAAAAAATCATCTTAGGTCTTTGACATAAAATACTTGGGGTGAACACTCTTGATGTTTTAGGTGGGGAAGCCACCATACATTCTTGTATAATATTGTCAGTATGTAAAATATAACATATATGATAAAAAAATATCAAAATGCATAGTGAATTCAACATGGATCCTACAACATGTGGTGCATGCTTAATAGATTTTAATGTAGAAAAGCTTGAACATCTCAAATGACCTTTGGCTAATTATCAATTGCCCATTAATTTTTTCAATAATATTTTTATAAAATTTTGTTTGGGTCATGTCCAAGAAATGTTTTACATGTGGCTCATGATTTTTTCAACTTTTTTTTCTTTTAAAAACATATTTTATATTATATGAGACCCTTGTGTTGTCATGCCAAAAAATTCCAATCAAATGTCTTGTTCCTTCAACTAACACCTTGTCTTTTCATGGGAGTCTACCACTAAATGCCTAAAAATTCATGAGTAAATAGTCATCAAGACTCGTTCTCATTTTCATGGCATTTACTAGAGTTTGCCTATTCAAGTTCAGGGATGTACTTGTTTTACTAGGAAATCAAGCTCTAGATGTTGACTTATACACTATAGATTATGTTATTACTCATCTTGCCACATTACTATATGTATTTCAATTTTTATTATCTATTGAATTAAATGTATTAAATAGATTCTTTACTATTGCATTATTTATTTATTTTGTATTATTTGTTATTAACCATTATTATTCATCACAAGACATATTTTTTACATTTTCATTAATTGAACAAATAGTTGACATCATTTTGTATGAATTTTCTTCTCAAATGCATAGTCACACACACGTTGAGCATGATGTTGAGTCATTCTTGTTGAAATTTTACCTTCCATAGGTTTTATTAGTTTATCATCTATTTCAATCAAATATCTTTATGTTCATCATATTACCCTTAGAAGTGTGGTCCTAGGAGATTTATTTTTTATTAAATTGGATGATGTTAGTACTTCAACCATAGAAGGGATATTAGAGTATTGGTTAAGTAAATTAGACCCTACAATCAAAGTGAATTCCTCTTCATTATGAGAGAGATGAATTGGGGAAATTACATGATGTTGATTATCATTATGCTCAAAAAAATCACTATGGATAGATGTTTTTAATTATATTGTGTTTCTCCATGTGTTTCATCATTCAATGCAAAATTCATTAGTCAGATGTTCTACATTTTGAATTTCATCATTCAATAAGGATTTATTAAGTTATCTTATCTCATATGAAGACATATCTAAACTAAATTCCATAAAATTGGGCATGTTATTTTCATTTGAAATATTACTTGGTGTGGAGGACATACATTCACCTTGTCTAGAAGCTCTTATGGATGCTCTCATATTTGTTTGTCATTTTATTTATTTTTCTCTCTTGAATTCAATTTTATCATTTTTTTCTCTTTAATTGGTCTTTTATAGGTGATTTTTTGACCCCATTATTTATCTTTACACAAATAAGTTCAAATATAGAATAAAAATTAAAGAATTTATAGTAATTGAGACAAAGTAAATGTAGAATTTGTAGAATTTTTAGAGTGTCAACAGTAAATACTAGTTCTAAGTTTTTAAAATGAATGGGTGAATTTCATGGGAAAACAAGTAAAAATCATAAAATGTAAAGGGAGTACACCCTTTTGAAAAACACACATGCCCTATGTGGTGGTAGTTCCAAATAGGCTATTATATTTAATGACCTTTTCTATCTTCAAAAGGGTGTATGCCCTTTATAGAAGAGTGAACACCCTTTGTAAAGGGTGTACACCCTTTTAAGATATCAATGATTTGACTTTTCTAATTTCTCTCCAAAACTACTTCAGTTTTAGGCTTAAGGGGTTCAAACCTAACCTAAAACCTGTCATGGACCAATCCAAATGATTTTTAGGAAATTTATGTGTCTTTTTCATCTTTGCCGACACATTTGATTAGATAGATTTTATTATTTTAAAATATATTATATGGGTTTTTGGAGGGGAAATCATAGTTTTTGAATATATAATTTTTTTAATGTTAAACTATTATTTTTAATTATTAATTAATTTCTACACAACATACCTCATTATAGACTATATACATATCATTATAAATACCATTATAATTTTTTTACTATTAATCAAAAGTTTATAAAACTTATATCTCAATAATCTACATATCATTGGTTATGTTTTAAAAAAAATGATTTTCATGAAGGTCAAAAAGTTGTGTTCATACACTTTCACTTTCAATTTTATAGTTGTTTTCACTTATAAATTATTTAAAATATATATATTAAAAAATTAAGAATAAATATTCTCAACAATATTCGACATTTCCTATAACCATTTATGAAATTTTATATAAAAATTTATTCATTTACTAGAAAAAGTGTGTATGTACACATGCAATCTCCTTATCTTTTCACAAAAAAGGTACCAAGCCATTGTCATAAATGCATTAATTTCACACATTTTTATCATCTAGGTATTGGGGAAAAAATATTTAGAAGCTACATTCAGATTGCCATAATTCATATTCTTATGTTATTGTCAAATTCTTTTTCCATGTATCTCTAAAAGTCTGTTCAAGTTCAACTATTATTATTTTCAAAAAAAATGTGTCACTTTAGTCCCCCTTTTTGTCCCCCATTACCCTGTATCTACCTATATAATATAATAATCATATATTATTATAACATATTATAGTAATAATGAATATATTAAATATGTAGAGTGTTATTGGATACAACTTTGTGTGTATTTTTAGATACGTGTTTTAGATCACACTCAATGATCCATCATCATTATATTCTCTTCCTAATGATGGATCATTGAGTGTGATCCAAAATGTCGATAAAAAAAATGCACATGGTGTTAGCCAAAAGTTATCTCTAACATTCTACATGGACAATGAAAATATTGTTACTCTTATATTAAATATGTTTAATAATATATTATATTAGTAATAATTACATATATATTATATCATATCATTTTATATATAATATTATAAATAATTATATATAATATTTTAATATTATAAAAATAATATTATTATTATTATTATATATGTTATTACATATATTATTAATAATATATACTATTATATATAAAATTAATATATATAGTAGTATTTATTTATTATATTATAATAGAATTTAATAATATTTATACTTATAAATATATAATATAATTGTTTATATAATATATTATATGTTGTAATTGTTTAGGACTTGACATGTAAATCCTAGGTTGTTAAAGGGGCTGGGTATAGAGAGTAAATTTAGACAAATATCACAAATAGATATATCAAATTAATTTACCTGAGGTGTATGCGCTATGAGAAAATTAACTTATCTGGAGTGAAATAGGCATTGTCGAATCTCAAGAAGGATAAAATAGGCTTGGAGATCAGTTAGGAGTCCTTCATTTTAAAACTGGGGTTAAAAACTACCTTCAGACAATAGCACAATTATGAGGATAATAGCACACTACACTAGTGTCCTTCTATGGAGAAACTGCCTAAGACTTACATGGGTGTTACATGAGGGTTTTAGAGATATATAGGTGAGTTTTGAGCTTCTAATCATTCATTAGTGTCACTTTTTTGTTGAATCATTTCCAAAACCTAATGAACACCTATACACATGAAATAACAACAAGATCAAATGCAAAAGTAAGAGAAAGACTAGATTATTAGATGTTATGATTGTACAAGATATAACTCATGTTGTCTTGGTTACTGTCTACATTAACCTCAATGATAGGGGTCTCACATCACATGTAGTTATTGCTTAGGTAACGTGCATAATCAACACACATAGTATGCTAGAATGGCATATGCTTAGGCCCTTCTTTGATCAAGCATGCAAATATAGGTGTGCTTGCTGAGTAATATGCAGTATGTAAAGCTATACTCTTGACTAATTTTATGTAATTATGTGAAAAAATAGTAAGTTTTAGATGTAAAATTCCTTGTGAGGCTCTTTATATAGAAGGAACTTTGATTTGAATGTAATACCCCCATTCACTAGCTAACAAGATGCAAAAGATAAAATCATAAGAAAAGGCTCAAGGAAGCGTTAAGACCCAAAACACACTAAAAAGTGACCATTAGACACTAGCATTAAATTGGACACTAGTGTCCAAAACTATGATAGTGTACTATGAACACAAAATTAGGTGAAGACTATGTAAAATAGGCTAGGGGCCCCTATGACTGGGATGGGATGACATAGACCCACCAAAGGTGTAATAAACATGGAAAAAGTCATAATAAATATCAAAACACCGAAAATGAACATGTGAATAAGACTCACATTCATCACTAGGACCTTCTTATGAAAAATCAATAAAAGACAAATTACTTGTGGTTGCTTGACCAAATTAGGGTGTGTACATTTCCCCCCTTTTTATTCTAATAATATAATGAAATGGAAGTGCTAGAGTAAAAGGAAAAGGAAAAGGAAAATGTGTACCTATACTTACCTATGTGATCAATTCATGTGGAGGATTAATGTGATCTAGGTTTGGAACACTTGTTGTCCAAAGAAGTGGATAAGAGCTGGAATGTTATCTATGAAGAGAAAATACATAATGTGGATGCCCCTTGTACTGAATTTGAATGATGAAATAAATTGTGAGGAATAAAACCCTATTTTGTCCCCACCCTGATATGTGAAATAAATCATGAGAGCCATATGAAAGTGTGGAGAAATAAGCCTTGATTTCCCCCACTCTGGTATGTGAGCTAAGTCTGAGAAGTAATCTACTCAAAGGGTGATATTGTCATTCAACCCTTATAATATGGGTCTGGTGAAAATATATGGATCAAACATTGCAGTGAGTTATGTGGCCCAACCTCATAAAATCATGGGGACATCTTGGTGACAATATGAGTTTAATATAGTAATATACATTTAGAGAATGGTATAATGTGCCATTTTATCTGTATAACCTGGTGGAATCATATGAGATGGAGGACACTTACTTTGCATCATGCCCCCAAACTTGATATTTGAGTAATGTAATTGTGTGCCCTCTGTATAAAATTATATTTATATAGGGATGATTTACCATGTACGTGTCCCCATAGTCATAATCTAAGTCTAAAACTATGTTGAAACCTTATGTAAAATCAAAGAATGTGAACCAATATCTGACAAGATCATAGAACCCTATAAATCTGAGTCAACTTGTGTGTCTCAACATCTGATCAAGTTTATGTATCTAAATATTTTAGTTAATCTGAACCAATATGAGTCAGTCTGAATCAATCTGAATCAATCTAAGTCAATCTATATGTTTAAACCAATTTGTGTATCTAAATCATTATATATAGGTATCTGAATCAATGTGAATATTGTATGTATGTCCCCCTTTGGGGAGAGAGATGAGGCTATGGTAACGGTGTTGAACCAAAAGTGATGCTGGTAATCATGTTAGTGGTAGTTAATGTTATTAATGGGAGCATAGGGCTGATTATTTTAGATGTTTGTAATAGAATTATTTTTGGAAATAAGGGAAAATATAGGTTTGTGGTCTATAGTGAGTTTGTTAAGGAATCATAGGTTTTGTCACTTTTTAGAATTAATATAATTGGAATTATAGTGTAACTAGAATGGTGGGGAGGATATTGTGATCAAATCCCTTGTATAAGAAATAGATATAAAATTGGAGCTATTATTCTTGAGATATCATGTTTGGAAGAAACTAGTATTACTTGGCAAAATCTGTGTGCAAGGTCAACCTTAGGTAGGTGGCATTTGTAAAACATGGCTTAAATAGGTTGGTTAGTTGGTTTTAGAATCATTTTAATCAATTGATTTGAGATAAATTGTTTTCTCTAATATTAGAAACATGCCAAGGAGATAAGGAGTGAACATGACCTACTAAAAGGAGGTGGAGGTGCTCATCTAGGTTGGGGAAGAGGTTATCTTGGTAAGAAATGTATATAAGGGAGGTTAGTATAGTGTTAGTCTAATAAAACCGAATCAAAATAACGCACTAAACACTTAACACCTCTATCTTAGACACTAGGTAGAGCATAGGTAACAAGCATACAAATGAAAACACAACTAGAAACACAATAAATCATTCTTTACCTTCCTTGTAGCTCTAATTAGCTTGTTAAAGTGGCATGCTCATTTTTGTGCATCAAGAAGTCTTTATCAATGAAGCTCCATTTTCTCCTTCTCTCCTTGGCACCTTGGATTGGCTGGTTGGCTTATGAATTTGGCATGGCAACATTTCACTAATGAAGCTTATGGGGGAAATCCTACATAATAACACTACACTATTAAAGATTATTGATCAATAGGTATGGCCTTGTATTTATAGCCTCCAAAGTTAACTCTCACCCAAGGTGAGTTAAGGATGAGTTTAGACATGGAATGGGTTCAAACTAACCCTAGGTGAGTTGAGGCTAATTCTAATTGAGTTAAACATTGTCATGTAATTATGATTTTTAATTAATAGGCATGGATCTCAAATTATATATTTTGGGATAGCTTGATAACTCATAAAGATAATGATGAAAATGTTTGATATTTTAATTTTTAGAATTTTGATTTTTAGATATTCATTAATTATAAATATATAATTTAGTTAAGCATTTAATCTAGTTTAATTAGTTGATTCATTTTGATTAATATTTTAGCTCTTTCAAGAATTATTCAAGTGCCCCATTTAATGGGTTCATAGGCCAAACTGCCAATTGTTAGGTCGTAAGGTGACTAAGGATGAATCCATAAGAGGTTATTGTTGCATATAGTAGATACCCAAAATAAGGATTCCTCAACATGCTTTTTAGTTTTTATAAATGATGCATAGATAAAATTAGTATGTTCAATGGTTGATAGGCTTAATTTCTAATGTTTGGTAGAAATCAACTTAAATTTTGGTTAGAATCCACTTGTGGCTAGAATGGGGTGTCTATAGTTTGCCCCTATTTTGGAAGGCATTGCAATATATAGGCACAATAATGTATTCTCAAATAATTAAAAGGTTATGTATGCCTAATTCCCCAATAGGTGATGGATGAGCCCTAGATGTCCCCTCGAGGGAGTACATGGCAAATAAGGTAGGTGAATTTTCCCTCAAAAAGAAAGAAATAATGGGACCTAACATTATAGGTTTGAAAAAGATTGATTCACCCATAGGCAATTATGATTAGTGGTATAGTGAGATGCCATAATTGGGTAGTGAAAAAGGATTATTTACCCAAATATGGTTATAATCATCATCATAAGGAGGTAAAAAGATAATGATTTACCCAAAGATAGTTATAATCATTAGCAAAATGAAAAGGTAAAAAGATAATGATTTGCCCAAAGGTGGTTCTAATCATTAGCCAAATGAAAACATGCCCCAATAGGGTAGATATAGATAATGATTTTCCCAAAGGTGGTTATAATCATTATCACAATGAAAACATGCCCCAATCGGGAGAATATAAATAATGATTTTCCCAAAAGAGGTTATAATCATTAACATTCATATATTGAAACACAATGATTTGCCCAAAGGTGGTTAAAATCATTGGTACTGTAGTTGGAACAATATGAAAAATTAAAAAATGGGGCTTAGGTATTGAATCCATACTCACAAAGTGAGAGTAAGTCAGTATAGAGGAGAAAGATGGATTTAGGAAACCTGCTAATATGGATATGCACATCCTAACTATAAAGGATTAAAAGTCTTTCATGATTTAATTACTCTATTTATGGTAAATGATTTGGATAGATTAGAAATGTTTCAAGTGACCAAGGAGAAGTACCGTGACATTATTGCTTGTAAGATTTTTTGAGATGATTTTTGTTGTAGCACGTGACAGTATGCATCATGATATAAAACATCATGAAAACTTAGCCTAAATATGTATAAATACTAACACGTGATCCAATAAATAAATGAAAATAATGCACTAATGATAAAAACCATGATGATAATTATGACGTATAAATATGGATGGATTTATGTAGAATTCACAAAGAATCACCCAATGAACATAGATCTACTATGTTAAGGCACAATAATGAAATCAAACAAATAGGAAAAAAAGAAAATAAATGGAAACACAAAACAAAACACCAATAAAAAAAACACACATCAAAATGCCATTAAATAAAAAGTGAACAGAACAACCATAATAAAAGCAAACAAACACAAACAATGGTTAATCATAATGTTAGTGCAAACAAGGTAAGAATAATTGGCACAAGGTTTCCCCTACGTTATAGGGAAGTAACGACACAAATAGAAAAAATGAGGGAACAAAAAAGAAGAAGAGGCTAACTGAACTAACTCCAGATGCACTAGGCAAGTGGATGTTGCTTACATAGTTCCATGGACACAAGGTGCAACATAAACTTCAGGCCAAATGTATTTCTCCCAAGATATGGGATAGAAGAAGATGAATGATAATAAAATTAATTGATGTGTAGATGAATGTGGGAATGGTATCGCAAAATAATGGGAGAATTTAAAATAGAGAATAACCACAAAATGGTGAGAGCGTAAAATGAATTCCAATAAGGATGGGGAAACTAAATGACAAGTGGTTACTTGTGAAAATTTTATAAGTTTTAGGATCCTTATGACAAAGAGGTGGTAAAAAAAAAAGGTACAACCAAACTAACTTGAGATACCCCATGTATCCAAGTGCTACCTACATATTTCTCCCAAAAATGGGAGGAAAAATACCAAGGTGGTATATAAATAAACAAAACAAAGAATATGGCCCATCCCAAAACTTTTAATGGTTTTGTATTTCGTGTTGAGACTCTAAGCCAATTTTCATGATATTGTGATTTTTAGGATTTATATAGGTCTTCTACAAATATTTCTAGAATTTTTGATGGATCTCAACTTGATTGAGAATGACAAGATACTAAATGGTCTAACTCACAAAATTTCAAGAGCATTCAAACTTTAAATTGCTTGAATAAAATGTGAGAGTATGGCAAAAAGGTGACTAAACTAGACTTAATGTAAATCAAGCATTGCCTACATAGTCCCAATAGGACCTCAAGTCACTATAGTTCTACCTTAGAATGGAGGAATCTAACTAGGTATCATCAAGTTCACAAATTAGGCAAATGGCACAAAATGGCAATAGTAATGGAAAGGTGATACATCAATGCATGGTAAAGGTGTTGTTCCTTATTTACCCATAGGTAGTTATAATTATGAAATAATGAAATATGTGAATGATACAAATTTGACCAAAAGTAGTTATAAATAGTAACACAGAGTGGGATTTTGATTTGTCCAAAGGTAGCTATAATCAAGGACACTCAAAATGAAATGAAGCAAGAAATGAAGGATGCAACTGCCAAACTACTATCATATTGATCCAAAAGATTGCCTCTATCTAGAATACTGAATCAACTATTAAAACTTGATATGAATCTAATAATTGAAGGTGCCTAAAGAACCAATGGAAAAGAACCAAGATCAAAAGGGTTGGGTGGGGAGGGTAAAAATAACTTAGGGCAATAGGGAAGGTATGGTAGAACAGTGTATAGTATGATACAAGGAAGGTGATGTTTATGATAAAATGGGTATAATGATAATAGGGTTTCCCCCAAGTGACAAAGTAAGGTGAATGGCAAGGTATGGAATAATGAAAAGATAAGGCAAATGGAAATGCAAGGTAAAATGGTTCTCTTATTCTTATTGATGTGGAGATGTACATTCTGATCAACATATGATACAACCAAAATAGTCAAAATGTAAATTGCTAGCCCACACCTCCTATGAATAGTTGCTCTGTCAAGAACCTAATGCATATTTGGAATCTAATAATGTTGTTGTGATCCTTATTGGTCATTGAATTTATTTCCTTCAAACATTGAGACAAGATGCCTTTGTAGCTTCTATAAAGGAAAGTGCAACCAGGGATGGTAAATATAGATAAATATTGGTTGATAGTTCTAATTTGGCAATGAAGAGGTGGATCAGAATGGAATGTATAATGATTAGGCAAAAAATGAAGATTGATTTCTATAGGTACACACAATGTTGATGATTTAGGATTTAACATAAATTTGGTTATGGTTGGGCCAAATACTTCTAAATATGCTCTTGATAGGAGCACCAAATTTTTTAGTTATTTGGGCTTGAGAGTAGCTACCATCTGATTATACTACAAAATGGAATTTATGATGATATTATCTTTAATAATGTCTTCATCAAGTAGTGAAGAATTATTGAGGTTTTCACCAATGAAGTCATCTTGATTGTCCCATAGTGCCTCCAAAAAAGGTTTCAATAAGAAACATTAACTTTTGACTTTTATTATCTTTTAGCGCTTCTAAAAATGTTTCACTAGAAGGTGACAAGTTTTAAATTTGATTGTCCCCTAGCACCTCCAAAAATGTTTCACTAGGAGATTGTTCTTATTCTACATGAATGTGGTCTTGGTCCCCTTAATGTTCTTCAACTGATATGTCACCATGGATGCAGTTCAAAAAGGTATGATTATGTCAGTCCCAATCGACACTTATGGGGGGTGAAATGTAAATATAATGGCTATGTTGGGTGGTGTTGATGGCATGTGGAATGGTAATGTAATGGGAAGAGGTAGTATAATCATCATAGAATATACTAGGATAACTTGTGTCGATGATGAAGTAATCATCCTCAAAAACTATAGAATGATCATAAATGTATTCAAATTGATCTACAAGGCATGTATAACTAATGTTTTAATAATTGTGAATGTATTTTTATTTCAAATCTATGTCTAACTCAAGAGACTTTGAATCTGATGTTGATTTTGTTTCTGATGCTAAATCTAATATCAATTTAAGAATAAAACCTAACTTTAATGTTGATTCTTTATTTAGTGTGTATGATGCTACAATGATGTCTTGTTGGATGTTTGGTACTGGATAATTAATGGCCTATGATGGCATAATGGGATCTTAGAACATTGATTCATATAAAAAGGGTTCAACATAGACTGACTCATCTAGGTTAAGCCCTTTAAAGAGAAGGAACAACTCGAGGGGTGATTTCATAGAGACTGGCGTATCAAAGTGAGACTCTTCAATGAGGGGGAAAAGGTTAAGAGACAACTCCATAGAGACTAGATTGTCAAAGGGAGTCTCTTTAAAAATAGGACAATGATTGAGATAATGATTTTCCCAAAGGTGTTTATAATCATTAAGAAGTGACTTAATAAATAATAGCTTGCTAGAGTGAGACTCCTCAACCAAAGGGAAAGGATCGAAAGGTGACTCTTCACAAGTTGACTCATCACAAAGAAGTGTTTCAACAAAAAAATCATGGATTAGTTAGTTCTCTTGGCCTTGTTTTACAATTGGTTTTAAAATATTAGTTTTAAACACATCTTGGTCTTTGAATGATGGCTCTTGGAGAGGTATTGATTAGATTTATTTTGGCCCAATGATTGGTATGGGTTTTTTAAAGTGGGGGATGCTTAGAAATGGATGAATAATAATTGGTAGTTGGATAATGATCTCTTTTTAAATAGGCTCATCTAAGATGGGCTCAACAAAGGATGGTTGTTGGTCGAGGATGGTAATTGTAATTTGTTTAGTCCCAATTTTGCAACCTTATCGGGATAATAAGATACCAAATTTAGAAGTGCCTAGAATGGGAATATAAGAGTATTGTGAAGCTTGGTTACTATTAATGTTTTGGCCTCATAGGCCAAATTTCAACCCCCTATGTTAAAAAATCTTGATGATCATTATTTTAGCATGTTATGATAACTCCTGACATGATCATGTCATTATTTCTATGATGAGATTCTTTGGATCTTGATTATGAACATTATGATGTGTCATAGTATTATGCTTAAGTCCATGGTGTCATGAATATCTTGATCTCTGTAATGTTATGTTAGGTGTCATAGTTTCTTTGAGTGGGAGAAAAATCTATAAAGAGGTCATGAAGGCCAAAGGATGTTTTGCCTTGTTTGAGGAGTATAGTGGTATTTGTTAATGTAAAGGTGTTTCAAGAAATTTTTGAGGATATGATATAGATTTCATAATGTTTTTAAGGTCCATTTTCCATGGCATATTCCTCTAAACTCATTTAACACTCTCATTACCCCTCCAAAGTCATTGATCACCCCTCAAACCCCTTCATGAGCCTATTTGCCTTTGAAAACTTTAGAAAAAGGAAGTGACTTGATTAATTACATTGAAAAGGGGCCTTGAGGACATGATAATCATGCCACATTACTCCCCCCATATGTTTCATAAGTTTTAAAAGCCTTTTGAGACACATTTATGCCATTTTCATTAGCCAATTGGGCCCCACATGGCATTTTATGACCTTTTCACTTCCCTTTACATCTCTCCTACTTGTAAATGGATTTAAAACTTGTGTTTCCCTCCTTATGACACTAAAATGATGATTTAAATCTTGAAACTTGAATAAATAGTGAAAAATAAGAGATTTTTGGGGATTTTCTATATATTTATAGAATGGTATCAATTGTACCATAAAACAATGGACTGAGTGTTGAAGGTGAGTTCATTTCTAATGAATCTACAAAGTTTCATGATAAATTGATTCAAAATAAGGTCAAAACTGATCTACACTTCATCAACCCTTATTTGCAAGCTTGGATAGCTCCTTAGGTTTCTACTTGTACCTTACAGAGGAGAGAGAGAGTGGAGGTCCCAACTCTTTGCCATGAAATGTAGACTAAACCAGATTCCAATTAGTGGAATTTATCTAGGGATTGGTCTCCTCAACTTTATGAACCTCCCTTAAGAAGTTAAGGAATGTGTATGCACTTCACATCTACATAAGCTAACTTCAACTGAATGGTTTTCATGAACTTCTAAGTTTTTTTCTCAATCCATTCATTGATTTTATTGTATTAGGTATTAAAGGTATATTTTATGTTAATTTCAACACTTTTATCACACGTGTGATCACCCATAGCTTGAAATTATCCATGACTATCCATTATGTGTAGCCTATAGGAGAGCTAACTGTATTAAACATGTTGTAAATCCTCCCAAAGGCTTCTTTGGCTGAGCAAGAGAGTTTTCAAAGGTTTCTTAATGATTCTAATGCTTAGTTGAAGGTCTAAATAGCCATTTTTATCTTAGAAGACCTCAAAGGAAGAGGACTTGCTTATAATTCAAGGTCATTATGTAACAAGCTATGTGCAGTCCTAAGGCACCTATAAAACTTCAAAATTTTCCTAAGAGAATTAGAAGGAAGTTTATATTAATGATATGGCATATTCATGTTCTTTAAAACAAACCTCTCTACCTCTTTAGTAGCCTTAAGAGGCCTAGAAACTATCTTCTTCACCCCTAAACACACTTAGTCCCTTTTTTGCAAAGTTTAAGGTTTCCTTGTAGAAAGCAAGGTATTATGAGATATTAAGGTTTCATGTTTAGACTCTATGTGATGTATTATACCTCCATATCTCCATGTTGCCTTAGGTACAGGTTTGAGTTTCTACAAAATACAAATGGTTGGTCTTATAAGGAGCCTTCCCCCTCACCTCATGTATTCTCCCTACCAATGCCATTTCACTCTCCTTCACTACATTTTTTTTTGTTATTCCCTTGTTTTGGTGTTCTTAACTCCTTATCACTCCATCTCCATCTCTCTTCAATCCACCCATCCTCCCTCCTAAGCATGAAACATTCTAATGGACTTTCCTACTCCATTATAACATTCACAAAAGGAATTTAAACACAAAGTGTTGAGACCATTTGGGTTGAAGCTAATCCAAGAGTTAAATAACACCTACAATCAATCTAGGGCTACTATAGTAGAACACTTAAAGGACATCATGAGACCATTTAAAGGCATGATAAATTTATGTGGATCTCAGTGTATAAGCATCCTAAAATATGAATGATGATGAAAACTCTTGATGTATGCATTTCAAATGGATTCAAGCCACCTTTTCCATCACAGACCTCATAGGCACCTACAACCATTCATATGTCTTACTATAGCAGTATTAAAAAAACATAGATGAGGAGGAACTTTCAAGGACAAATAGGTGATAGAGATAAAATTTGTGGTGATATAAAAAGGGATTTAATGTCACATGAACACATTAAGTTTCACTAAATCATTCATCTCAGATGATGCATTAGGTTGTCCTAGTTCATACAGTGGGAAAAGCCAAGGAATTATTGATAGTTTGGTCATTTGAAATGAGTCAAAGCTTATTATAAGCTAAAAGTGCATAACTAGGTGGTTAAATTGTTTTAGTGTCCAAATTAATTTATATATATTAGATCACTATTTTATACAAGTAGAACTACACCTACAACCACCTCCATTGGCTTAGGTTTGACATAGGAAGGAAATTATTGTAGAGGTTTTGTTTTATGGGGTTGTGAGATGTCTCTTGAGAGATCAAGTGCATAACTAGGTGGTTGAAGTGTGTCCAACTTAACTTGTATCTATTAGATCACTATTTTCTACAAGTATAACTACACCTACAACCACCTCCATTGGCTTAGGTTTGACATAGGAAGGAAATTGTAGTAGAGGTTTTGTTTTATGGGGTTGTGAGATGTATCTTGAGATCCAAGGTGTTGGTGATACCATAAGAAACCTAACACATATATGTAAGAGACATTTAAACTCACTCAATAATAGCCTAATACAGGCATACCTACATCTAACTAATTAGCCTAGGCCTGGTCTATGAGGAGATGGTTTAGCAGAGGTAGTAGAGGTTATGATTAATGAGACTATGGAGTCTCCTATAGGAGTCCTAAGTTTTAATGATGTCAATAGAACCTATCACCTTCATGTGAGATACTTTTGGCTCCCTTAAGGAGGCTTAACATATTTGATTAGACACCTACAATAACATAGAGGCAAGCCTATAATCATTAAGTTAAGGACAAGACAGAGTCAAGTATTCAAATTGGTGGTTACTATTAAGATAAAAAGAGGGAAGGTTGAACCCATAGAGACATCCTTAAGGTGAGGTTGCTCCAAAGGTTCATGACACTCACATCAAGAATATTTTCCACCCTACTTAGTCAAAGAGTGCAAATAAACACCTAAAAGTTGTAGATACCTAAAATAGGCCATCGATAACCTCTAACCAGGATTTTGACCAATTTCCACCTAAAATGCACAATTTGGCCTAAAAACACTAAAACATGCTAAATGATGTGAAACTGACATATTGAAGTGCCAATTTTGGCTAGGGTATCCTTAAATGGGGTAATGTAATTTATGGTCCAAGTAACTTTGATTAGTTCATTTCGAGTTAAAATGCCAAGTTTGCACCTAGGTGCTTTGGATTGCTCTTTCCTATCAAATCTTCTACATAGGACATGTGCCTTTATTATTTATTATTGGCAACATCCTAAATGGGAATACAAATCCAATGTATCTAAAATCACCTTCCAATTTTAATCCAATAAAATTTTGGACCAATAACAAGGCATTCTGATCAATTTGAGTAATTTGTGCACAAAGTGCTTAATCATGCTTAAGAGATAATTAAACCTAATAAAGTCCTAATCAATAATTCCATGGAAACTTTTTGAAAACTTATTTTTGGAAATTAATATGGAATATCTGCATCATCAAGTGACCTCATTTCTTAGGAAGACATACCTAAGCCATAAATGCCATAAATATCAGGATTCATGCCCTCCATGCGTCTTAATTGCCCCTTCTTCCAATTTCATGATGATGATAATTAAAAAATTAATTCCAAAAATTAAATTAATCCTCAACCACACATCTCAATCTTGAGATGGATGGTTCAGGTTGATTTTGATCAAATCTAAAAATCTATAAATAGGAGGCCTCACAACATCATTTCCAAGCTGAATTTGTGCAAAGTTATAATGTAGGATTAGTTACAAAAGCTTCATATAAATATTGTTACCATGCAAAATTGATTTCAATCCAAGCCAAGCCACAATCCAAATGTGCCAAGGAGAGATGGAGGTAGCCAAGCTTCCATTGCTAAAGACTTCATGAGCACAAGTCGAGAAAGCCATTACTACAAAAGGATTTAGAGCATCCAAAGAAGGTGAAGGAATTATTGTGTTTTTATTCCTTGGTTTTTAGTTGTGTTTATAATTTTCTCTTGTTAACTAAGCTCTCCTTAGTCTCTAGGCCTAGATATGTTATGCTATTATTGTGTTTATTTCATTTTGTTTTCATAATACTAACCATCCTCTCTTGAGTCAAATTCCTATATCACATAATGGCATGCCTGGTGGGACTAGACACATATCACACCTAAAGAAGATCCTTTTTCAACTCTAAAATATTTATTTTAACTCTTTAAACTCTTGCAAATTGATTTTATAACTTTATTTTTCCATTTTTAGTTACCATGGTTTTTACATAGTAACTGACGTTGATAGAAATACTGACATTGATTCCTTGCATAACCAACATCAATCAACAAAACAAACATTGGTTAGATTTTTGTTAGCTATAGTAACTAACATCAATGGTAATAACTGAAGTTGATCACTATGTTTTTCCAAAAAACATAGACTTGAGAGATACTTTTCCAAAGTTATTGTTTCAAACTCAAAAGGGCTTCAAAGCCAAAGGATATGCTAACAATTTTTTAGTAGGACCAAGCTTGATATTTGTTCAAAACATGTTTAAATCACCTTTGTATGCTTAAAAATCAATTAGGAACCTTGTTTTTGGTGTTTAACAAAGAACTTGGATGATTTGGTGAATGTTATCAAAGTTTGTAACCAAGACCAATGGGTCAAATGAACACCACCAAACTTTTCATTTGGGTATAAAATTGAACACACTTGTCAATTTTTGTTTGGAATAGTTGTCTAGTTAGATTTTATTTGTCCAAGAGAGGAATGTTATGTGTATGATCTTCTATTCATCCCCTATATGGAACCCTTGGAATTAAAAGTGCCATTCCTATTGAAAATAGCCTAGTCTAAAGCTTAGAAAGAAATTCATCTAAAGTACTCCCCAAAAATTCATCAAAGTTTGGGTGACCTTGAAAATGACCCTAAAATATTTCTATTTTCATGTTTTCTTTTTTTTATGCATCTTAGCTTGTGAGGGGGACTTCATCACCTCCAAAAAGTTCTTTAGGGAAGCTTTGACCCAGAGTTTCATCTCCTAGCATTGACTTCATTTGGCTCCTTTGGAGTTGCACATGAGATGTAGTGGCACTTTGGACATCGCACTACACTGAGCGAACAACAAGATGTAGTGGTTTTAAAAATGACTAGAAATTTTTCCAACAATCCAAGTGATACGGACCCAAAATCCATGATTTTATTTTACATTGTTTGGTGTGAAAGTCATTGTGCAATTGATTCCCCTAGAATGATCAAAACCTTGCTAGTTTTAGCCAACCCCATTTTTCCATACCCTTGCTAGGATTTGGATGATTATACTTAGTATATTTTAGTCATTTTTGCTTGGTATGTTTTGAGACTAAAATGTGTTTATTTGTGTATAAACCATGTCAAAACAAATTTTTATATATGTCACTCTTTTGTCTAAAGAGGTGTTATACTGGCCATTTTACACCACACTTGTGCCTTGAAAATTTTGTTAAACTTGTTTGCGTGTGTGTCATTTGAGTTGAGGAGGGTAGTGTTATGCTGCCCAAATCATGTCAAAACATTTTTGAGCCTTTTAAATCTTTGAATCATAAACATTGACCACATTATTCAAGCATGCTTACACCGTTAGATTGCTCAATTTATTTCAAGACTTGTTTACCATTATATCACAACCACTTGTTTCAAACCATTTTCTATATACCATTTAGACCTTTATCAGGTGTCATCATGTTGTCTAATATTGTCTAATTTGTTTGGTCAAAACCTAGTTTTCATCATTGATTTTTTAATTAGTCTTGTCAAGTTTAGATCCAAACATTGATTAATTTGTTCCGGCTTCAATTCGTAGGGCTAATACATAGATCTTTCTCTTTTGGGTTGCATAACTCCGGTTAATCGATTATCCAAAATTTGAATATTATTGATGGTTTGTTTATTTAGCACCTATCCTCATCATTGTTCATGTCTTTATTTGGGAAAACATATTCTTTTTTCAAAGAGCCTTTTCTCTTCTGCCTTATGCCAACTGATCATGTTTATGTTTGATTCTATGTGCCAAGTCTATGTCAAAGTTGTTTCCAAACTTGTTAGATTAAATCAAATCACATCAGCCTTTGTTTCAAGTCTAGCTTTTGATGTCATTTGGCTAAAAGTCCTATCACATACCTATTTGTTTGAACCTAGCTTTTGACTCCGCATTTAGACAAAAGACCTAGCAACTCAACTTTTCCCTTTCCTAGTTTAGACCTTATTTGGAACACTTTGACCTAGACCTTTGACATGCTGGTTTTTATTCAGATGCTTGACTTTTTATTTGTATGACATTTGATGATAAACATTTGATGTTAGGCTATTTTATGTCAAGTCTTAGCATAAACCATTTTAGAGATAAAAATCCACTTTCAAACCACATTGGAGATACAACTCCACCCCTTAGACCAAGTTAGACCAAGTTTGAACCATTTGACCTTTTGGACATAGTTTGAAGAACTCTAAGCCTTTTTGTTTCAGAGATTTCATCATTTACACATATATGTCTCACTACTCTTATGGTGGAGTCACTTAAAATATGACTTATGATAGAATGGGCACACAAAATGACTTTTATGGCCTTTTTCAAGACCCTAATGATGCTAATATGGTTTGTGAGATAGATTTATATCCACCTCATATTAATCATTCATAGGAATAAAGCCATGAAGCAACTTATGATCCAAATTGAGACCTTAATTGGTATGAAGAGGCTTGTGAGGAAGACCTTAAAGACCCAACTACAGATAATGTTGTTTGGGATATGAATCCATACCCTCTTTTCAATAATTAGTACATGGAACACAGTCAAGAACCAACTTATGAGCCAACTCACAACTGGGATGATATGGTTTATGAGGAAGACTTGGATTCTTTGGTTTATGCAAGTAATCAAGCTCCACCACATCATACCATTTCTATTCTAGGACCACAATGCCAAACTATTTTTATACTAGGACCTGATCCTTTGGCTTGTGTGAGCAATCAAGCTCTACAACATCCATTCATCATTCTAGGACCTAGTCCTTTGGCTTGTGTGGGTAATCAATCCCCACAATGCCATATTGTTACCATCTCAAGACTTTGTCCTTTGGCTCATGTGAGCAATCATTCTCTCCAAGGCCATACAATATCCAACCAAAACTCATTCCTCATCTAGTAATAATCCCAACCAAACCTCAATTGATCTAATCATTTGAAGACCAAGTTGTGTTCAAAACTGGTATTTTCCAACTCATTAGAAACCAAGGCCAAGAGAACCAACCAGTCTGAGATATTTCTATTGAATCAAACATTTGTGATAAGTCAGCCTATGATAAATTGCTTATTGATCCTATACCAGTTGTTGAGGAGTCTCACTCTGATAATCCAGTCTTTGTTGAGTCACTTCTTATTGATTATAACCACCTTTAGGAAAATCATTACCTCAACCATGTGCCTATTTTTCATGAGCCTCCTATTGAAAAGCTAGCCTCTTAGGAGTTATCTCTTGGCCTTTTTCCCATCCTAGAGGAGTCTCACTTTAAAAAACTAGTATTTGTGGAGCCCATCATGCCATTACAAGTTGTTACTTATCTAAAACCAAACATTCAAAAAGACATCATTATAATAGAGTACCCATCAGATGAAGAATCAAAATTAGAGTCAGGTTTTATTCTTAAACTGACATCAGATTTAACATCAGAATTAGAATCAACATCAGTCTCAACATTAGATTCAGAGTCCCTTGAGTTAGAATCAAATTCAGATGAATAATATGTTCATAACTATTACAACATTGGTTACGTATACCTCACAAATCAATTTGAATACATTTATGATCCTTCTATGGTTTTTGAGGATGAGTAATTTAGCTTTGACACAAGTTATCTTAGTATATTCTACAAGGATTGTATAACCTCTCCCCATGTTATTACCATTCCACAGGCCATTACCATCAACCAAAATAGCCATATTATTGACATTCTATCTCCCATAAGTGTCGATTGGGACTAACAAAATCACACTTTATTGAACTGCATCCATGGTGACATAACAGTTGAAGAAGAGTAAGGTGGATAAGACCACATTCATGTAGCAGGAGAACACTCTCCTAGTGAAACCTTTTCAAAGGTATTAGGGGATAATCAAAGTCAAAACTCAGTATCTTATAGCAAAACTTTTTCAGAAGTGCTAGAAGACAATCAAAGTCAAAAGTTAACATTCCTTAGTGAAACATTCTTGAAGTCACTATGAGATAATCAATAAAAATTCATTGGTGAAAACCTTATTCAGGAAATAATAGTTGAGCATAAGAATTCTTCACTACTTGATGAAGACAAAATCAAGAATCAAATAAAAATAGTTTCCAATCTATATCCTAATCAGTTGATATCTACTCTCAAGATCAAACAATATAAAAATCTAGTGGTCCTCTCGAGAGAACAAGTATTCAACCCCACCACAACCAAAATTATGTCAAATCCAACATTAACAACATTACATGTGCCTAAACATCTCAATATTCATTGGTTTCCCAACCATTCCACATTCTATTATCATCTGCCATTCCATTTCACAATCAAACCCACCATCCATTTTTTGTCACTTTGAACCTGCTTATCTTTAATCTATATTCTAGGTTATATCTTTGAGTTATGCTTGATAATCATCCCTAACTAGGGCACAATCATCTTTAACCAATCTAGATCCTCTTAATGATTATAATCGCCTATGGGCAAATCATTATTTTGACTTTTATTCCTAATTATAACCACCTTTGGGAAAATCAACATCCTTTTTACATCAATGCATGCAATCATTTTCTCAATTAGATTAATCTCAACCATGGGTTAATTCCACCTTTTTTCTTGTTTCTTTTTGAGGGACCATCCATCAACAAATGTGATAGCCACTCCCTTGAGGGGGCATCATCATAGGCTTCCCAAAACCATTTGGAGATTTGTTATTTTTGGATTACAATCCATCTCTCATTATTTGAGAAAACATTGCCTTTTCTATGGTTTGAAACATCTTACCAAACAAGGGCAAACTATAGACACCTAAAACTAGCCATCGATAACCTCCAACTAGGCTTTTGACCAATTTCCACTTAAAATGCACAATTTGGCCTAAAAACCCTAAACATCATGAATGATGTGAAAATAACATATTCAAGTGCCAATTTTGGCCAGGGTATCCCTAAATAGGGCAATGCAATTTATAGACTAGCTAATTTTGATCAATCCATTATGAGTCAAAATGCCAATTTTGCACCTGGGTGCTCTGGATTGCTCTTTCCTATTATATATTTTACACAGGACATGTGCCTTTGTTATTTTTTGTTGGTAACAACATAAATGGGAATATGGATCCAATTCATCTGACATCACCTTCCAATTCCAATCCAGTCAAATTTTGGACCAATAACAAGGCATTATGATCAATTTAAGTAATTTGTGCACAAAGTTCTTAATCATGCTTAAGAGATAATTAAACCCAAATCAAGGCCTAATCAATAATTCCATGGAAACTTATTGAAAAATTATTTTTGGAAATGAATATGGAATATCTGCATCATTAGGTGACCTTATTTCTTTGGAAGACATCCCTAGGCCATACATGCCACAAATATCAAGATTCATGCCCTCCATGCCTCATCAATGCCCTCCATGATGCCCTGTATGCCTCTTAATTTCCCCTTCTTCCAATGTCATGATGAGGATAATTGAAATTTTAATTCCAAAAATTGAGTTAATCCTCAACCACACATCTCAATCTTGAGATGGATGGTTCAGGTTGATTTTGATAAAATCCAAAAATCTATAAATAGGAAGCCTCACAACATCATTTCTAAGCTGAATTTGTGCAAAGTTATAATTTAGGATTGGTTCTAAAGGCTTCATACAAATAGTGTTACCATGCCAAATTGATTTCAAGCCAAGCCAAGTCATAAGCCAAAGGTGCCAAGGAGAGATGGAGGTATCCAATCTTCTATTACCAAGGACTTCATGAGCACAATCCAAGCAAGCCACTACTATAAAGGCATTTGGAGCATCCAAGGAAGGTGAATGAATTATTATGTTTTTATTCTTTACTTTTTAGTTGTGTTTGTCATTTTATCTTGTTAAATAAGCTTTGCCTAGTGTCTAGGCCTAGAGATGTTATGATATTAGTGTGTTTATTTCATTTTGTTTTCATTTTTGAACTAACACAATACTAACCATCCTCTCTTGAGTTAAATTCCTAGATCACATAGGTTAGTCACCATAGTAGACTTAATAATGGTAAGATAAATATTGGGTATACCCATTATTTTGTCTTAGACCAAGACATGTCTAGGCAAATAGTCAGGGTGTTAAATGGATAAAACTCAATCTTAGAAGAGTTGCAAACATTTTGAGTTCCATATATAGTCCTAAAATAATGAGATATGATATTCAAGATCCATTAAATCTCTTATATGGGTAAACATGTTGATATACAATCAAATACCATTGAGAACACAGTCATACAAACCTGCCTACAAAGTCTAGTGCCACATCAAAGCTCTTCCATGCTTCTATAGTAGGTTATACACTCAAGTGGGGGATATTAAGATGTTTGAGACATGATAGAAGATATTTTAGGTGGAAAAGAGTAAGTAAAATTCATAATGTCCTGAAAACCTCACTCAAAGCACCTAACCTTGAACATAGGCAGTTTGAGGACTTATTTCAAACACTCACCCACTCCACCACATAAGCTCTTAGGACCAAAGCTATTAATATGTTTTAGGTACTCCTATGCACTAAAATTCCATGATATATTTATTGGATTTAGGAGGATTTTTTTATAAATGAACCTTAAGAAGTTTGGCACTTAGAAATGGCCTGCAAACTAACCTAGGGTCACCTTTTGATGTTCATATCTTCATTTATCCTTTGCATGGGATTCCAAGGCATTTAGGGAAGTTGATTAGGTCTATGCTCTAGAAACTCATGGAATTTATTCCAATCTTGGATGTTTTTACTTGTTTTATCCTTTTATGAAATTAATTGGTTTAATTCCTAATTAAATAAAGGGTATGAGTATCGTAAATCAATAAATAAATATGCTTTGATTAACCTATTGATTTGTGGAAATATATAGTATTTTACCTTTTTATAAACATAGCAATAGGAAATAGAATATTCAACTTAGCTTATTTTCAATTATTTTGGACTAAGACAAAGTTTGATACTAGAGGAGCAAGACTAGAAAATAGGTTGGAACATGCTTGGAAACTTCATTTTTGAATTGGATAGTAGCACCATAAAGTGGATACCCTATTGTTCAGCACTATAGTCCCTCTCTAGCACTAGTGTCTTGAGGGTAAGATATTTTTGGGTTCTATATGGAATGTCTGTGTTACCCTATCACTAAAATTTTAGGGTATGAGACCTCATGGAGCTCATTGTGTGCATGTTTCAATTTTTGATCCTCTTAGGAACACTTTGTACTTGAACTCAAATGTAAACTTGGAAAAATAGAGGGGGGGTTAGTGTGTAAAAGATACATTAGATGCAATTCATATCCTATGTGTGGGCATGCTGCCTACACACTAATACTCTGAAGAGGGATCAAGCTAATGTAGTTCTCCCATTGAAGTGCTTGGAGTAAATACTATGTGATGTATGAAACTAGATGCAAAATTGGATGTACTTTGGATGACTAGGGGCTCATTTAAATTCTTGAATGAGATTGGAATAGTCTTGGAAGGATGTATGTAGAGAATAGGGAAGAATGCTTAAGTGTAATTGCTTGTATGCTTGCTTCTTTCCTGTAAATGAGTGTTAACCCTTCTAAATAGACATTGAATGGAAATTTATAGGGAAATTAATGATCATGGGTTAGATGAACTTTTATTAGGTCAATAAGGAAAAATATAAGGAATAAATAAAATTTGACTGTTAAATGTAAAGATGAACTTGGACAATAGCACAAAAAATATGACACCCCTGTGTTTGGTGCTATAGTCTTCCCTAACATTGTTATTTTGAGGCTATTTTTTTTTTGGGTTTTGTTCACCTACTCAGTATGACCATGTATACCAAACTTCAGTTCCTAAGTATCAATATAATTCACTATAGATATGATTCTTTGAGTGATTATGTCTTTTATGCAATTTGAGGAAACTTCAATAAATGGGAAAAAGGGTTGTGTGAGATAACAAGAGGACCTATGGGTTAGGTGCTATTAGACATGCCTGAGTCAAACAATTTTACATTTTATATGACTACATTTATCCCATCTTTATTCTATTCATGTATCAAAGTGAAATACTAGGATAAAGGAAAAATAAAAACATACCTAAACTTACCTATTAAGGCAAAAGCTCATGAAGCTTGTGTGATGCTAGATGTACATAGAGAGAGCATAGTGTGAAGTGTGAATCTAAAAATGAAAACATATAGTAGATTAGTTCTTACTAGATATGCTATATCTAAAATAAGAACATATAAAAGCTAAGTAAGGATAGAGAAAGGAATGAATACACCTCACCAGGTATGTGAACCAATACCAAACCTATTGTGATGCTGAGTAAGGTTGAGTAATGTTGGATGTGCTGAGTGATATTATACCAAAAGGTATATTATGAATGGAGTTGAGTACTCAATTCCATAGAAAGTGGATCAATAATGCAAAGGCTAACCCTTTGTCTCCATCATTACCTACTAAATGAAGCTATATGATTCTGCATTTGATAATCAATGTCTGGGCTCTATGTCCAATCCCTCTAAATAAGTGGCTCAAAAATACAAAGGTTAGCTAGACCTTTGGATCCATCATTGCCCCATGATGTGAAACTCATGAAGTAATAATAGTATATAATGGATGTCATATGATATGGCTCCTGAAGCCCATGAATATACTATGATCTAACAATGTGGTGTGGATAGCCTAAATGTATGATGAAAACTAGGCCACTCTTGGCCATTTTGAAAGATGGAGGTTAGGATTTTATTAAATCCACTCTAAAACTATTGTATTAGGCTTATATGAAAGCCAAATCAGGAAATCAGGTACTTGAAAAGCTAAACTTGTAATAAATTTTAACTTGAATGTGATGCCAACCCCCTGCAAATAGAGTAAAACATGTAACTACTGAGAATGCCTAGAATAAACTAAACTCAAAAATGAGAAAGAAGATCAATGTGCTGCATACATTACCCCTAATTACTAATGTCTAAAACATGTATTTTTTTGGAAGTTATTCCAACTACCTAATCTAAACTAGAAGTGAGAACCATCATGTTCAGCATGATAACCCCCTGTATTTGAGAAAACCGTATTAAAACTACTAAATTTGACTGATTTGGAAGTGCAAAATATGTCCCTAAACTAAAATTTTTCCCTGTTTATGAAAAACCTAAGAATTTTTTTATTGGATAGAAGTATCAAAATGTGGAAACCCCTATTTTTGGTGCTACTATCCATTTTTGGTGCTACTATCTTGTGTGAAATCTAACTACTGATATGAAACTATGACTATTTTTTTGTTCTAATTTGTCTAGTTTGACGTCTGGATTCTATGTTGAGTGTTATGAATGTTGTTATTTTGAATGTTAGGAGATTTGGTCTCTATGAAAATCCCATTTATGATTCCCCCTCTTCTAATGGTGAGAATGATGAACCTGTAATGACTACCCTCAGAAGAAAAAGAGTATTGCAAGTGTGTTAATTTTTATAGATATAGCATTGATATTTTGACAAGATATTTTTTGGATATAGCAGTGTTTGTATTTGATATATTTTTAGATAAAAAAGGTGTATTCCTAGATAGATATAATAATTTATAAGCATGTTCATGATACTGAAATGGATTTACAAAATTTAGATGTTAGTTGTATGGATGGAGCATGATGTCCATCATGGCATCTAAGAAAGCAAGGTAAATGCATGATATGGATCATGGCATTACACACATTTGAAGACATAAACAATCAAACAAGTACACAAAATAAGAATCAAGAATCACACAAGAGAGTGGTTAAGGGGCCAAGTAAACAAGGGACATGGGTAACTATCACTCAAACTAGAAGACAAGCATGAAAGGCATGTTCAAATGCCACATACACATACAAGTGAAGATAAAAATATTGGAACAAAGGCCACAAACACATGGAAGAGTAAAAATAAAGGACATTAGAAAATGTCCTAAGGCACACACATGAATAGAAATAAAGGACATTGGCAAATGTCTTAAGGCACTAGTAGGAGACAAGATGGAATTGGAAATGCAATCACACAAGTTATGCTAAGCAAGCAAAGAAAGCATGCAAATAACTAAGAATAAATACAAACACATACAACTAATCAAATCAAATGTGAAAGTATGAAAAACATGTATAGTAAAATACTAGGTATATGCTAAGAGATACACAAGTGATAAATACTAGTGAAATGTTGATATAGAGATCTGTGTAAGTTATAAAGTAATATACATCAACATGATAACTTAGAGTGTGTAGTGTAAGAATGGCATAACCTGGATGGTGTAGTCATGTAGAAAATGCCCCTACTAGGTATATATATCATTTTATGTCTCAAAATGTAGAAGTAAGAATGACCCCTATATGGGTAGAATGAAGCAATCATGTATCTAGATATCATTGCACACACTCTAAAGAGATCAAGTGAAGCATGGAAATGTATAAAAATGAGATACAATAGCATGAAATAGAAAATGTAAGTCCTAGCATGACATTAGTGATGTAAACCATGGATAATGCATACAATCAAATTTTTTTTGATATTTTTCATATAGTTGAATTTTTTTATGTTTTGAATTATTTGAAGCTATGTACAAGTAAGTAGGAGAGACTAAGAAATGCTAAAAATAAATTATGTACAAGCAAGGCTGATAAAGAGTGATACTAACTGATGAGTCTCATGGGAGACTCCCTATCATGTTGTCTTATATCAAGAATAAGGGTAGCACATGATCCTAAAGCATGATGGAAATGCTGAGACTATGGCTCTAAAAGTTGTGTATGTTGTAAATGCTCTGAAATGCTTGTAGTGTAAATTGACTATGGGGTCCCCCTATAACTCTGAGAAGTGGATGCAATTGTAGGGCTCTTAAGGACCCATTTGAAAGTAGGAAAAACTCTTTGAACATGTGCTCTATGTGTAGATACATGAGATCTCAATGAAACTACCCTGGGTGTGAATACTGTAACTAGAAGTTGTCTAGAATCCTGAAGTTGTGGTTTTTCTAAAATAAGCCTCTATGGAGATGTATGAATTCTCTATGCTAGAAATGAAGGTCTCAACTATGTCTGAGTCTATACTGGAGGAAGAATTTTAATAGGTGGAAGAGTTGAAACTGTATTGAAAGGGGTGCTAACCTGAGTGATAAAGCTATAACCATTGGTGTAATCAACCTACCTATCTTTGTAAACTTGGGAGATAACATCTACCACATTATCTACTATAGGCATAGATCTAGTTGTAGGTGTGGGATAAGATTTAGATGAACCAAGTTTGAAGAGAGGAGGGATCAATATAAACATTGGTGTTGGTGTGTGTCTAGTAATGATATGGAGATACTTAAAAGTAGCTAAAGAGTTAGATAAATCTAAGTAGAAACCATGCAGAGTAATAGGTTTATAAATAACATTCGATATGATAGATAGCAAACAAGGGATCAAGAGCATGGAATTGTGCATTAATTAATTTAAAACTTTGATATGAATCATGACATTTCTAATATGTTTAGCATGATAAACTTGAAAAATTGTCCACATGAGAGATAAAGAGAAAGTGAGGGAAATCATGAATTTGTGCATGAATGTATAAGAGATTTTGGCATGTGCTATGACATTTCTGATGTGTTTAGCATGATAAGCTTGAAAAAATTTCCATATGAGGAATAGAAAGCAAAGGATAGAGAACATGAATT
The DNA here is from genome assembly GCA_037957365.1 of Torreya grandis. Taxonomy (NCBI): domain Eukaryota; kingdom Viridiplantae; phylum Streptophyta; class Pinopsida; order Cupressales; family Taxaceae; genus Torreya; species Torreya grandis. Next base: position 5,633,571 of record JARHVA010000244.1, read on the forward strand.
TTTGCATAAAGACATTTAAAATATTGATATGAAACATGACATTTTGAATGCATTTAACCAAATGTAGTTGGTAATTGTTCCATATGAGTGAAAGAGAATATAAAAAAAGAGTTTTGGAATCTTGTGCATGTTTGGCAATGAATTTTTTAATATCATCCCATATAATGAAACATAAACATGTAATTCAAAGGATGAAACTTTTTACTAACATATGATAGACTTCATCATTCATGTATATGATAGGGCCCATTATGGTTTCTTTGTTATTTGAAAGAAATGTAAGAAGAATTTGTAAATAATTGAGCATCATTTTTGTAATTTAGTTACAGATGTAAGGTGATACCTCAAAGAGTATATTAGGAGTTAGTACATGCAACTAGGGATTTGAATGGATTTTTTCAAAGTTAGTGTAGTAATTTTAAAAATTTATATAAAATTTGTAGTTTTAATTTTGAAAAACTAAGGAAAAATCTTAAAATACTCCTAAAATTAGCAATATATTTTTCTTTTCGATTTAAAACTGATTGTGTGCAAAAAAGACCTAGTATATACAAACTAGGGTTTGAGTGAATTTATTGAAAATATTTCAATTAAATTGTAGTTTTTAAATTTTAAAATTCATAAAAAATTAGGAAAATATTGAAAAAAAAGAAATAATTAGCCCTAGGGTTTCTAGGGTTTTTGTGTGAAATTCGAAGTAAGTTAGGTTCACTAAATGTTTTATCATTTTAGGAAATTAATTGGTTTAATTCCTAATTAAATAAAGGGTCTTAGTAAATTAGTAAATAAATATGCTTTGATTATCCTAGTAATTTATGGAAATAGATAGTATTTTACCTTTTTTTAAATATAGCAATAGGAAAGAGAGTATTCAACTTAGCTTATTTTAAACTATTTTAGACTGAGACGAAGTCTGATACTTGAGGAGCAAAACTGGGAAATAGACTAGAATAAGCTTGTAAACTTTGTTTTTGAGCTGGATAGTGTTGGGTGAATATTTTGTCATCAACTAACTGACGGCACAATCGGTATATCAACCACATCACAAGGATATTTATACAACAAAATGTGTAGGTTTACCATAGCATAATGAGATAAATATCTCCTCTCATCAAAGGGAGGTTCCCTACAAGTCAGGGGAGGTTCCCTGTAAACTACTATATACTAATATAAGCTGAAAATACACTCAAGGGTGGGATAACACCATCCATCTCTATTTTTTCAGAGATGATGTTCATAGAGTCAAGGAGAATTCCTAGGTAATTGCTGAAAGCATTTCTCTTCTTTTAGAAATGATGTTCAGAAAACTAGAGGAAGACTTCCTGGGTAGTAATGGTAATCACAAGAAACCCATGAAAGCACAAAGTCTTTCATTGCTTCTCCTACTGAATCTGGACATAATAACACAATAGAATGTAGTGTAGCACAAAGTCTTCACCTCAAATACAAAAGGATAAAAGGTTATGAAGGATAATGGGAGATCAAAGTCTCTCCAATATCATTTTCATTGAAACATAAAACACAGACTAAAGACAATTGTGGTAGCACAAAGTCTCCCATAGTCAGCTTTAGGACACCTTCCAGATTATTTCCACTAGTTTTTCTTATTTGATTAAATGGAAAATATTGTATTTAGGAAATAGACATAAGAACAATTTCCTAAATAACATAAGCTATTTCAACATAAAGTCTGAAAGGTCACTTGCTTTCTCATTCAAATGACAAAATATGATTAACAGTCTGAGCTCAAAGTCTCAGGAATGCCTTTCAATTTAGGTAGAGTTTCACTTCTGATAATAGAGAGATTTCCCTATACAAACTGAGAGATTATAATATATAGCAACCAAAGGAAGAATTTGGCACTTGTTTTCATGACATGGCCCATGTTGTATTGAATGCATTTGAAATTTTGTGAAGGGCCCATGCTGGAATAGGGTATCAGCCTTAACTTTGGCATTTTGACTCATCTCAAATACATTCTCTAAAGCATGGGTTGTTTGGTCTTATTTAAGATACCTACACAGATGTCCATTCACTTTCACTTCGATGAAGAAAAATAGGCTACGCCTTTGAATTCTTATGTTCTTTGATGTCCACCTAGTGGACTATTCCACCTACTGGAATAACTCTCATGTAGATATTTATGGATTTCCTGTAACATTCCCTCTTTCCTTGTTACATTTTGTCTCTTCCTGGTGATCTAAGCTCTCAGGGTATCTTCTCACTTTATGCTGGCTCCTTCAGCTCATTCTTTGGCTGGTCATTAAGTTTGTTCTTGGGTCTATATTATTTGAAAAATAACAGTTATCTTATTACCCTAAATTTGACATCTGTGGGGATGTCATCAGTCGCTGGTCGTTTGAACCACTTTAAACCTTGAACCTTTTGATGTTCGTTAGTTCAATGGTTCAATGGTTCAAAGTTCATAGGGCGGTTTGGCGGTTTAATCTTTTTTGTTGGGCAAAGAGTCACGTTCACTTAGTCTTCTTAAGGAGTTCAATGTATCGTTGAACCAATTGTTTGAACCTTTCTTCTGGAATTTTTTTCTTGAAACATATTCTGGAATCTTCTGCTTGAACTTTTAACTTTGAACCCTTTAAACTCTTTGAATCCTTTTGAACTCATTTGAACTTTTGAACCACTTTGAACCACTTTGAACCTTTTGGAGTTTAATGGTTCAATGGTTCATTGGTTCAGCAATTCGTTCCATATTAATTGAACTCTTTCAAACCCTTTAAACTCTTTGAAGTAGAGTTCAATGGTTCAATGGTTCATTCCAACTCTTTGAACCCCACCGATGAACCTTTTAAATGAACCTTGACGTTGAACCATCCTTGAAATGTCTAAGTGTTTTGAACTTTTTTCTTTGTGAAAGCCTGCCCGTTGAACCTGTGATTTCCTTAGCTAAAAACGGATTACGTGACTAAAAAATTTGACTGCTCAGAACATTTTTTGAGAAAGGAAGAGATCATTTTGGCCTATAAGACTAGAATGATCAACATGTTGTCTATAAAAACAAGTGATAGATTTTGGGAACAATAGTTGGCTCCAATTGGAGAACTTCCATCGATTGTAAAAACAATTGAAGGGATTAGAATCCAGACTCTAAGTGCCTTCATCTATGCCATTAGGCTATGTAGTCATGCCATCTAAAAAGATAAAGAGGCAAAAAATGAAACTAACAACATAAAACAAACTAAAGACTCCACATATGTACAACTACACTTATCTAATACTTCAAGGATTGAAATGCTTCACATGCTACCCACTGTGAGGCAGTGAAAATGGCGTTCCATCTTGATATTTAAATAAGAAACTATTTCACACCATTAAGTTTATGAATGTCAAATGGACCTCTCCACAAGGAATCTAATTTTCCATGCATTCCTTTTGGTTCTCTCCTCTTATCCCATAACAAGACTTGATCTCCAATCTAAAAATCATGAATCCTTGCTTTCCTATCAAAGAGCTTCTTTACCAGACTTTGATGTGTTATAATACGGTCCACCACCATAATTCTCTGCTCATTTAGTTGAGTTAAGCACATGATCCTTTTGTTGATAGAATTTTTAAATGTTTGATCTTCGACTACCTTTACCAACTTCAGTGTTGATAGTTCTAGGGTGATTAGTATCTCTGCATTCAAACCATACAAAAGTTGAAATTGTGACATACCTATTTCCCACTTGGGTGTAATCTTGTCTGCCCATAGAGCATCAAACAATGCTTTATGCCAGGTTCTCTGATTGTCATCCACTAGCTTCCTGATAATGGTCACCAGGTTCTTATTGCTTGATTTTTCTTCACCATTTCCTTGCAGATAATAGTCAGAAGAGTGGGAGAGGATAATCCCATAATAGTAACAAAATTGGGTAATCTCATAAGAATAGAAATAGGCTAAATTTTCTATTATAATCTTGGTTGGGACTCCAAATTAGAAAATAATATTTTCTTTGAAAAAATTACATACCACTTCTGAAGTACCATGCTTGACTGGAATGGTTTCCACCCACTTAGTAAAGTAGTATGTGGCTGTGAGAACGTAGTCATTTCCAGCACTTGAGGATGAGTTTACAGCACCAAGGAAATCAATGCCCCATTATTGAAATGGCTCTTCGATCACCATCAGCTTGAGAGGCAATGCAACTAATTTGGGTTTCCCAACAAACTGTTGACACAACTCACATCTATGCACCCAAGTGTATGCATCTTGAAATAGAGTAGGCCAATAGTACCTAGCTCATAGAATCTTATGAGTAGTTATAGGTGAAACAAAATTTCCTCCACAATCCAAATTGTATAAAAACTCTAACAGTTTAAACTACTGCACTTTGTCTATGCAATGAAGAAATACTCCATCAAGGCTCCTCTTGTACAAATCATTGTCCTACAGGACATAGTTAGCAAATTTCAATTTAATAGTTCTCTTTTCTTTATGAGATAGATGGGAAAGACACCCACCATAGATAAGGAAATGAGTGATATTGGAATACCACTTATCTATAGTAGTGACAAAGAGAATTGTAGGCATGTCTTCAGCCTTTGTTTCTCCATGCCCTACTTCCCCTAGTATGTTATCAATAATTAATTGGTAGAGGCCTTTTCCTTACACAAGCTTTGTATGTTTGATAACAAGATCAAACTCCTAGATTTTACTAATCTAATTTCCCCTTTTGGTACCAAACTCCTATTGAATTAAAATAGACTTTATTGTGGTATCAAGTACCAGAGCAACAGTGTGTGAGTTCAAGATGTAGAAATAGAAGTGTTTCACCACCTTAACCACAACATAAGCATGCTTCTCCATGTTTGAATATTTCAATTCATGAGCTTTGAGAGGATAAATATTGAATGAAATGGTATATTCCACTCCTTCTTTGTTCTGCTTAACTAGAATGGCTAAAAGTGTGTGTTCAAAAGCATAGTTGTACACTATGAAGTCTTGGTACAAGCTGGACAAACCAGGATTGGGGCATGGGCGATAGCTTTCTTGATATCTTGAAATGTTGACTTGCCTTCCTTAGTCCAATGGAAAATATCTTTTTCCTTCATCATGTCAACAATGTGGTGAGTCTTCTCTGAAAATTTAAGAATAAATCTTCATAAAAAATTCACCTTTCCAAAGAAAGAATGAACTGCAGTCTTACTAGTAGGAAGAGTAAGCTCTTGGATGGATTTGACTCTTTATGAGTCAATTTTTATGCCTTCTCATGATATAGTGTGACCAAGAAGTTTCCCTTCAGCAACCCCAAAAATTGATTTCTTGGGATTAAAGGAAATGCCATTCTATCGACATCGTTCCAACACTTGTTGTAAATGATGCACATGATCAGGATGATGTTTGGAAAAGAGGGTCAAGTCATCAAGATATACCATAATTAATTTCCCTATTTAGTCTCTAAAATCAAGATCCATTAGTCTCTAGAAGGTGGCACCAACATTGATCAAACCAAAAGGCATTCTGTGATATGCAAAGGTGTCCCAAGGTGTAGTGAAAGCAGTCTTATGTTCGTCTATTTCACTAAATTCTACTTGATTGTACCTCAAAAAACCATCTAACATTGATAACATCTCTGAACCAGTCACTGTCTATAGGACTTGATCCATGATGGGCAGGGGATAGTTGTCCTTTAGAGAGGATTGATATAGGTTTCTAAAATCAACATAGAGGCAAATTTCCCCATTCTTTTTTCTCACAGGGACTATGTTCACAATCCAGGTGGAATGATGGATTGGAAAAATTATCCTCACATTTAATATTTTTCTAAATTTTAGATAGAATAGAACCTGATATCTTGGGGTTGCACTACCTCAATTTTTGCCTGTGAGGCAATGACCCGTCCTTGAGAGGAATTTCATGTCAAATTTCTTTAGGCCTGAGAGATTTTAGATCATCATAAGAATATGCCAAAACATCAATGTAATGGTGTAACAGAGTAACCAATTTGAGTTTTTTATTAGGAGTGCAACAATTCTCAATGTTGACCATTTTGGTATTATCTTCTGTACTCAAATTTATTTGATCAAAATCCTTGGAAGAATCTGAATCCATTTGTTGTTTCTTGACAAACCTATCATGCTTATCAAAAAGCTTCTCCAGAGAAACTAACCCTTTTAAAATTTTATTCCCTTTGAGCTGGAGAAACTCTTCACCATTTTTAAATTTATTTCAGGAGTTGATTCTCATGATGGATCTTTATTGCCTTTAAAATAAATCTCCTCAAAGTTATCCATCTATTCTAGAAAAGTGATGATTTGGTTATCACCATTAAACACTTGCCAATGGTTGGCATTATTAGGCACACTTGGTCAAAAGACCAGTTTGATAGTGTACCTATTCCCTTTGAAATCAAGGTGAGGAACCATGAGGGTCACAAAGATGACCAAATAATCTATTCAATCATTGATCTCTTTGGGAACTATAGAAATACTGAAAGCATCAAAACTTTCAATGCAGTCCCATACAAGATTACGTTAATGTCACAATATTTCATTCTTGGTTTGATACAGGTTCCTCACCTAACAAACCACCAGTTCAACATCTTCTTTGGCATGAAGGAGTTTAACACTTTTATCTTAAGTAACCTTCAACTCAAGTAATAAAGATTCATACTCGGTAGTGTTGTTTGTGTTGCTTAACTATAACTTATATGAATAGGGGAAAATATCTCCTTGAGGAGATATCAAAACAATCCTGGCTCTAGAACCAGTAGAAGAATTGCTGCCATCAAAATCTAGGACTAGATATCATTAGAATCTGATCTCCTTTCAGATTTCTCTTTATTAGGGAGGGAGGATTCTTTTGCACCTACACTTTGCTCTACCAATTATTCTGGTCTTCTATCTGAACCTTTTGAATTGTCACCTACAATATTTTTATCTGATGAAATAGAAACATCCTCTATAGAGAGGAAGTAATTACCCATTCCTAAAGACTCAAACAAAATTTGAGCTTCAAGATTTGATATTTGAGTGACAATATACTTTGATTCCTTCTCAAGAAGTAGCCTTTTCATGATGCCCTTCACAGGTATCCTCCCCTCAGATAGGTCCATGCTCAATTCTCCACCAACATCCTTGCAGAAATTTCATCCAAGAAGAATACCATAGGAAGCTGGAATGTTGGCTACCAGGACTATCATTTTAATCCTCTTTTTTGGAAAGGTTGAAAATATAAATTGGGCATCTTTGATCTGACCCAATAGAGGAACTTGTTTGTTTTCCATGGAGAAACATCTCCCAAAAGTTTTAGTCAGAGTGAAGCCAAGAGAATCTACCACCTTGGCAGGCATGACATTGTCAGAAGCTCCTGAGTCAATTATGCAATTGCTCAATTTATGACCATTTATCAGAAGGGAAACATACAAAGGTTCTTTTTCCCAAGGGAAATAGGAGGACTAATAAAATGATTTTTTTGGGTAGATGTGTTCTTTAGGAGATTATGAATTACTTTGAAAACATTTTGTCCTGTAGGGATAGTTTTGTTCTTTACACACTCGACCAACCTATCCAACTGCTCAAGGTTGGCTTGTAAATATTCAAACTCAGTCATTTGGATTTTGGTCTTCTTAGTATGGTCAATTATATCAAATGACTGAAAAGAACTAGGAATAGAGGAAGGAAGTCCATCATTTTGGGTTTTATTGAGTGTGGTACTGGTCTGAAAATTTGAAGTAGAAGGAATAGGATTATTTGAGGTACTTACTTTTTGATTGATCACTAGGTCCTTTGATTGGAAAGACAAAGAAGTCCCCTATTTAGCAATTAAAATTGCTGGTCAAGATTCTTCCCCTATTTTTCCTTTATCAACTTATTGAGTTGACTAGTTTTGGGACCTGGTAAATATAGCGTATGATCCATCAAATGTTTTTCCCTTACTTCTAGCTTCATCTTGGTAATTTAGAAAACTAATATTGGAGTCACCAAATAATTCTTCTTCTCCTTTTGTGAAGAGATTAGAATCATATTCTTGATCAAAATTAGGTTGGAAAGAGGAATCATGTTCAGCTTCATGATAACCAACTATTGAGTTAGTTGGTGCTACTTCAATTGTAAGATTCCCCTATGGGGAAGGAAGACAATTTAGCTACCCTTGATTCTTGACAGTGTTACGTTGATATGAATAGTTAGGGAATGTTCTCCTTGGTATATCTTGGTAAGAAAAAGGATTATACATTCCTTGTGCCATTTGTTTTTTCAGAGCTAACAACTCATTTTCTAGCTTTTGCACCATAGGATCAGTGGTGCCTATAAAAGAATATTTAGAAGATGAAGAAGATTTATTTCTATTAGGATCTCTTCTTATCTTTCCTACCAAGATAAGATCATCTTCAATCTTAGTATCCAAATCCTAAGCTACAACAAGGTCTATGTGGCCAACCCACCTCAATAGAAAACTCACTTCAAGAAGATGAGAATTTATGAAGAAGCATTTAAGATTTTTAGGTGTTGGCTGAGCAATTATAGGAATCCTATTCCTTAGCTTGTCAAATTTAGCAATGAAGTCTCGCATAGGCTCATGAGGCTCCTTCTTCAGTTGCATAAGCTAGGCTAATAGGGCATGTGCATCTTTTGTAGGTTTGAATCTAGCTTCAAACTTGGCTTTGAGAGTGTTCGAGTCAGTTATACTATGAGCTTGCAGATGATAGAACCAGTCTGCAATAGTACCTTATAATGTTTCTACAAATAATTTGACTGCTATATCTTCATATTCCATGCCTATCACACCATAGGATATGTAGAAAGCAACAATATGTTCATCAAGATGAACTTTCCCATCACCATAGAACTTGGGAATTTTTTTTCTTGAACTATGGGGTAGTTCATGTAAGGGTGGGGTTAGATTCAGGGGACCAAAAGTGTTACCCCAGGGGTCTTGGGATACCATGATATGACAATGGAAAGGAGTGATAAAAAATATTGGTTAGGTATGTATAGACAAAGCTCTGCTAGTAGAGGAAAGAGAAGTTTTTCCTAGTATTGGTGACTTGACGTTGGTAGGAGGAAAACTCCTAGTTCACTAAAGGTGAGTTTGTGGAGGGGAAAGATCAAAATTATTTTGTTTCAAAAACTCAAATATAGGGTCAATAATACCTTGAGCTCTCTGGCTTTGTGTATACTGTAGATCTGCCAAAGTGTAAAATAGAAATGAAAAAGAATTGGTACTTATTCAATTTGAAGCTTGAAGCTTCAAACTGCACGTTCTTCCCCAGTGGAGTCACAAAAAACTATTGGGTGAATATTTTTTCATCAACTAACAGATGGAAAAATGGGTATATCAACCACAACACAAGAAAATTTATATGGTAAAATATGTAGGTTTACCATAGCATAATGAGATAAATATCTCCTATCATCAAGGGGAGGTTCCCTATAAGTTAGGGGAGGTTCCTTGTAAACTACTATATACTAATATAAGCTATAAATACACTCAGGGGTGAGATAACACCATCCATCTCTCTTTTTTCAGAGATGATGTTCATAGAGTCAAGGATAATTCCTGGGTAATTACTGAAGGCATTTCTCTTCTTTTAGAAATGATGTTCAAAAAATTAGAGGAAGACTTCTTGGTTAGTAATGGTAATCACAAGAAACCCACAAAAGTACAAAGTCTTTCGTTGCTTCTCCTACTGAATCAGGATGCAGTAACATAATAGAATGAAGTGTAGCACAAAGTCTCCACCTCAACTATAACAAGATAAAAGGTTATGAAGGATAATGGGAGCTCAAATACTCTCCAATATCCTTTTCATTGAAACATAAAATGCAAACTAAAGAAAATTATGGTAGCACAAAGTCTCCCACAGTCGACTTCAAGACACCTTCCAGATTATTTTCACTAGTTCTGCTTATTTGATTAAATATACAAGATTGTATTTAGGAAACAAACATAAGAAGAATTTCCTAAATAACACAAGCTATTTCAACACAAAGTCTAAAAGGTCACTTGCTTTCTCATTCAAATGACAAAATATGATTAACAGTCTAAGCTCAAAGTCTTAGGAATGCCTTTTAATTTGGGCAGAGTTCCACTTCTAATAACATAGATATATCCCTATAAAAACTGAGAGATCTCCAAAGCATGGGTTACTTGTTATTATTTAAGATACCTACATAGCTGTCCATTCACTTTTACTTTGATGAAGAAAAATAGGTCACGCCTTGAATGCTTGTGCTCTCCGATGTCCACCTAGTGGACTATTACACCTACTGGAATAACTCTCATGTAGATATTTATAGATTTACTATAACATTCCCTCTTTCCTTGTTACATTTTGTCTCTTCTTGTTGATCTGAGCTCTTGGGCTATCTTCTCACCTTCTGCCAGATCCTTTAGCTCATTCTTTGCCTGGTCGCTGAGTTTATTCCTAAGTCTGTATTATTTGAAAAACAATGGTTATTTTATTACCCTAAATTTGATGTCCTCAGGGACATCATCAATCATTGGTTACTTGAACCACTTTGAACCTTGAACCTTTAAACCTTTTGATGTTCATAGGTTCATAGGTTCAATGGTTCAAAGTTCATTGGGTGGTTTAGTAGTTCGACAGTTCAATCTTTTATGTTCGGCAAAGAGTCGCATTCACTTATTCTTCTTAAGGAGTTAAATGTATCATTGAACCAATTGATTGAACCTTTCTTCTAGAATATTCTACTTGAAACATCTTCTAGAATCTTCCACTTGAACTTTAAACTTTAAACCCTTTAAAATATTTAAAGCCTTTTCAACTTGTTTGAACCTTTGAACCACTTTGAACCTTTGAACCACTTTGAACCTTTTAGAGTTCAATGGTTCAATGTTTCATTGGTTCAATGATTCATTCCATATTAATTGAATTCTTTTGAACCCTTTGAACTCTTTGAAGTGGAGTTCAATGGTTCAATGGTTCAATGGTTCATTCTAACTCTTTGAACCCCGCTGATGAACATTTTGAATGAACCTCGGCATTAAACCATCTTGAAATGCCTAAGTGTTTTGAAATTTTTTCTTTGTGAAAGCTCGCCTATTGAACCTATGATTTCCTTAGCTAAAAAGGCTTGCGCGATTGAAAAACTTGACTGCTCAAAACATTTTTTGAGAAAGGAAGAGATCATTTTGGCCTACAAGACCATAATGATCGACATGTTGTCCACAAAAATAAGTGACAGATTTTGGGAACAATAGATAGTAGTGCCATAAATTGGACACCTTTCTATCCAATGTTATAGTCCTTCTCTAATGCTAGCATCTTGAGGGTAAGAGCTCTATGGGTTTTGTTCAGAATGTCTATGTTACCCTGTCAGTAAAATTTTAGGGTCTAGGACCTCATGAAGCTCATTGTGTGCCTATTTAAATATTTTATCCTCTTAAGATCTCTTGATAGTTTAACTTGAATGTAAACTTGGGAAAAGAGAGGGGTTAGTTTGTAAAATATACGTTAGATGAACTTCACACCCCATGTGTGGGCATGATGCCTACATACTAAGACTCTAAAGAGGGATCAAGCTAATGTAGTTCTCCCATTGAAGTTCTTTGTGAAAATAATGTGTGATGTATGCAATTAGATGTGAAACTATATATACTTTAGATGACTAAGGACTAGTTTGAATGCTTGAATGAGCTTGGAGTAGTCTTAGAAGGTTTTATGTAGATAATAGGGAAGAGTGTTTAAGTATAATTGCTTGTATGCTTGATTATTTCCCGTAAATGAGTGTCAACCCTTCTAAATGGACATTAAATGGACTTTTATAGGGAAATTAATGATTGTGGGTTAAATGAACTTGTATTAGGATGGTAGGGAAAAAGATAAGGATTGGAGAAGATCTGATCATTAGAGGTAAAGATGAACTTGGAAAATAGCACCAAAAACAAGACACCCCTATGTTTGGAACTATAGTCCTCCTTGGTGCTATTGTCCTGAGGCAAATTTTTTTTTGGGTTTTGTTCACCTACTTAGTATGATCTTGTTGACCAAATTTTAGGTCCTAACTATCAATATAACTCCCTATAAAGTTGATTCTTTGTGTGCATGTGTCTTATATGCAATTTGAGGAAATTTCAGCAAATGGGAAAAAGGGTTGTGTGAGATAATAGGAGGACCTATGGGTTAGGTGCTATTATCCATGCCTAAGTCATCCAATTTCACATTTTATATGACTATAGTACTATATAAACCATCCTTAAGACCCTAAACACACTGAAACCCTTTCAAGAGATTTATGGACAAATTGATGAAGGAAATGCAATATAAATGGTTGGTTTGGCATGTATAACACTTAAATTATGTTATAAACTCACAAGAGGTCCTGCCCCTACTATTGGTTATACAGACAATTGTATGAAATCCTTAAAAATAGGTATTTTTTAGGGTTTTGAGTAAAATGAATGGTGTTTGATAGTGTAGAATGATTACAATCATTGGGATAGAAATTTTAAGACTTAATACAACCTATTAATCATAAAATTCCCAATATTTGACTTGGGAGAGTCTCTGTAAGTACCTACAAAATTGTTAGTCTACCATGCTTAAGAGAGGTAAACTAGCCAACTTGGAGAAGTGTGTTTTTAGGTGTCTAAGGCTTATACAGGACTATTTTATGGTTGGAGGTGTTACTTCAGGCATAAATCACACTCACACTAAGGTTTTAAAGTTATTTTTCATGTTTCATGGAGATCAATATGCAAGTACTTAGGCAACTTGGCCTAATAGCCCTAATTGGCCTATGTTGTCATCAAACAAAGTTGAGTTGGCATTGAAAGGATAATAGGATGGATCAATGCAAGGATGTTACATTTTTAATTGATCTTTGAAAGGGAATTCAATGTGCATTTCATGGAAATAATGGATGCTAATATAATTTCCTTAACTTTGTTAATTTGATGTAGAGGAGAGTGGGTTGCTACATGATTATGGTGGCCTAATTCATTTTGTAATTACCATAGGGGAGTGTGATGGACTATTTTTAGCATGGTAACACCTTTAAAAAAGGATAACTAAGGTTGAATTAGCTCCCTTACCTAATTTCCATTATCAATATCTCACTTAAGGAGCCACCAAGGATGTTCAATGCATAAGAGGATTGAAAGAGAATTGTATAACTATTGTAACTACTAGTTTGAGTTGAATGTGGTCATTTATGACCCATCTCCACTATTCCATGCCAAATTCCCATTCTTCTCTCCTCATGTCTTCTATATATTGAAGGATTTTTGCCTTAATTTATATCCCCCAGGCTAGTATGAGGAGACTCTACCACTAATTGTACCTATGCACTTCTTGGAGTGATGAATAGAATTTTTGTAATTGTTAATCAATTAGTATTTAGTGTCTCATATTTGTTTAGATATACATAATTGGTTGAATATTCCCTTCTACAGATCCAAGTGCCATATAAGTGCCAACAAACTTTCCTTGTAGGTCATCTAGTGTGTCTTGGTGTTGTTGTCTCAAGGTTGAAGTGGATTTCTAACTATAAGTGTCTTTAACTAGACCTTGCCCTCATTACCCTCTTGCCTAAGTCTATCAAATTGACCTCTAGGTGAAACACTTTTTCTTGGACGTCATTAAAGTCATGTGTTATTTATGTTCATAGTCCATTAGTGTGATGAAGAGTTCAATATCAAATAATGGATAAATGAATTCATGGTGCATTGCCACATTTAGAGTAGGTTTTCATTCCTACACAATCTTCTTGACCCTTTTCATCCCCCATAGAGATCAGGTCTTATAAAAATCATTAAATTATCAAATCAAGGGAGCTAAACCCTTAAAATCTAGAGGTTTGGCCTAATAGTAGGTGACCCATAACCCAAGGTCATTCCCATGTTAGACTAGGTTTAAATATATGACTTGAACACTTCTCTCCTCAGCTAGGGTACAAATTATAAATCTAACAGTTCTGGCACACCTAGTATGAGGAGCTTCAAGTGTCATGAAACATGCTTTGACAATGTGGAAGGATAACCTATGGCCATCTTTGAGAGCTTCAAACACTACACTAGTATAGTTGTAAATAGGAAGGTTACAAAAAAGTCATATCAAGTCTTCACTTTAGGGGTAAAAAAGGTTATCATCCCTAGTTTTGTTCTCTCTCTTGTGCTTGATGATGAAGTAAGGATGGTTATGGGGTAAAATCATGTTTCCCATTATATTATGAGTAGGTATTTAACCCTTTTCATAAATTTCATCATGATATCTACCCACCCTATCCTGACCCTTATTGGCTCCATACTTACCATTACCAGTCTCATGATGAGTTTTCTTATTACCAAGACTATCAACCTTGCTATGAGCGTCATCTACCCCCTCAGCACCCTAATTAACAAACTAACCAATCATGGTAACACCATGACATCCTTGACATTCCTACTCATGACACAAGTTATTCTATATCTATCCTTAAGAAAAAATTATTAGATCATGAGAAATACATGATGAACATTGACACATTGAAAGGATATGGGCAAGAGATCCCAAAACATGTCATTAGGGGGGTTAGAAATTTAGTGCAACAGGCAAAAGAAAATTGTATGTATTTCATTAGGGGAGATTATTATAGAAATAATAGTGGCATGCTTGATATAGATGGACTAATCTCTAAGATTGAGGAGAAGTTTGTAGCCCATGAAGGGAAAAAAACACACCAACACTAGTCTTTTTCCCTCTCCTTCACCCCATGCCAATCTCATGCTAAGATTCCAATTAACCCTCATAAGCCCCCATAAATTGAGTTTAAAATTAATCATGGCTCTTCCCAACCCATCTCAACATTACCCTTATGAAAATATATTTAGAAAAGAGTGCAAGAGGAAGGAAAAGTAGGCACTAAAAGAACTAGTCATCATGACTAGTCAAGATTTGAGTTTGAAGCATTCCTTGATAATAAAATTTATATTTTATACCAGAACCTACACCAATAAATATAATCTAAAAAATAAACACCATATCATCTATACATTCCTCCATTTATACCCAAAACACTAATACAGTCAACACAAGGAACTTCTAAGCCTAAATTTTTGTCTTGGAACCAAATACTGCAATCAAGAGAGAGTGGAGAGTAGTCCAAAAAATTAAGGTCACTCAATCCCCACCCCTCTCTCCTCAATATTAAAAGTTATTTCCATCATGGAAATTCATCCAAATAAATATAAAAAATAAGGAGTAAGTGGTGATTGTTGAAGATAAGTAGCTAAATGAAAGGAATGTGGTATGCATCTCATCCCTATTGGAGTCACTTTAAGAATATTTTATGCCACTTATGGAGAGAGAACCTATCCTTGAAAATGTGGGTAATGAAAATTAGGCTGATTTTTTAGATGATGATGATTATTTAGATGAGTTTGAGGAAAAAAATGTCCTTGGGAGACCCTTAGGTAAAGAGAAACACTTTTCAATTTTCAAAAGTGCAAAAGATGACAAGTTATAGGAACTTGATGAGACACAAGAGGAAGATGATCCCATTATAAAAGGTGAGGATGACTTCTAAGACCTTCTTGATGATGTGTAATATTATATTCATCATGATAGTCCTCAGACACTTACATCATTAATTGAAGAAAGTTGCAGACCAGTCAAGGAGATTGGAGATAAAAACAACATTGAAGGCTTGAAAGGTCATCAAATGGTTGTTAAGGTTAATAGAGTTTCAAAGGATCATAAAAGTGATATGTCTCAAATTATAGGAGGAGGTTATACCTCATTAAATCAATTTATGATCTAGTTCAAGTTGGAGAAGATGAGTTCATCAACAAGGGGAAAGAAACTTTATGAACATTCCATCTCAAGAGGTTGCTCCATTAGAAGAAGACTTATTTGAGATCCTCAAACAAGGTTACCAACATTTTGTTCTTGTTACAAAATTTACTTTTCATAATGATCAGTATGTGAATCTTGTAAGTCATAATGAAGAGACACTTGATCTATTATAAATGGGTATTCATCTGGAGTAAGAGTTGTTTGAGCCAAAAGGGAAGCCTAATGAGGTAAACCTTGAAGCACCCAATGATTATGTGTTCATTGGAAATATATTTGTAGCTGATGTGGCATTTGAGAGCATCATAGGTGACTTGGTCAACAAGAAGACTACCCTACCAAGTTTATCAGTCTCAGAGATGCTTGATTCACATCATTACCTATATTATGGGAAGAGAGTCCAAAGAATCTTTCCCTTTGATCCAAGAGGGAGAAGTTACACTGAAGGTTAATTGTATATATTAGTTTTTTGGGTTGTTTGATTTGATTCAAATAAGTGTGGTCTACACAAGTTTTGGTTTGTATCCTTTGTTATTTATGTGTCTTTTTGGGTGTGTCTCTTAGAATTAGGTGTTAGGTTATTTCCATTGTTTATATTGTGTGTTTTACTTTGCTACAGTCCAAGAGATGTCATGAAGTACAAATTAGTTTTATAATCCAAGTGGTTGTCATCATGTTTGAGTCACTTTTCCTTAAAGAATGTATGGGTTCTCTTAACTAGCAGGATAGTCACCCATCAGAGTCACCAAAAATGTTAACTTTTTGGCCTCACATACCAAATGTCAACCCCCTATATTAAAAACTCTTGGTGATCATTATTTTACCTTGCTATGATCACTCCCAACATGGTCATGTCATCCTTGATATGATGAGATTATTTTGATCCTAATTAGGAGTGTCATGATGTGTCATAGTATTATGCTTAAGTCCATGGTGTCATGTTAGGTGTCAAAGTGTCTTTGAGTGGGAGATAAATCTATCAAGAGGTCATGAAGGCTAATGGATGCTTTAACCATGTTTGAGGAGTATAGTGGTCTTTGTTAATATGAAGGTGTTTCAAGAAATTTTGGAGGCTAAGATATAATGTTCATAATGTGTTTAAGGTCTATTTTCCATGGCATATTCCTCTAAACTCATTTAGCACTCTCATTACCCCTCCTAAGTCATTGATCACCCTTCAAACCCCTTAATCAACCTATGTGCCTTAGAATAATTTAGAAAAAGGAAGTGAATTGATTAATTTTGTTGAAAAAGGGCTTTGAGGACATGCTACTCATGCCACATTACTCCCCCCATACATTTCATAAGTTTTAAAAGCTTTTTGAGACACATTTATGCCATTTTCATTAACCAAATGGGCCCCACATGGCATTTTATGACCTTTACAATTCCCCTTATGTTTATCATACTTGGAAATGGATTTTAAACTCGTGCTTCCCTCCTTCTGACCCTAAAATGATGTTGTAAAGCTTAAAACCTGAATAAATAGTGAAAAATCATAGATGTTCAGGGCTTTTCTATGAATATGCAGAATGGTATAGACTATACCATACGACATAAGACCAGATGTTGAAGGTGAGTTAATTTTTGATGACTCTACAAAGTTTCATGATAAATGGATTCCAAACAAGGTCAAAACTGATCTACACTACATCAACCCTTTTTTACAAGCTTGGACAATTCCTCAGGTTTTTACTTGTACCATACAAAGGAGAGATAGTGGATGTCTCAGATCTTGGCCATGCAAATTAAACTCAAACAACTTCAAATTAGTGTCATTTTTTGAGAGATTGGTCTCCTCACCTTTATGAACCTTCCTTAATAAGTTAAGGAATGTGTATGCATTTCACATCTGCACATGCCAATTTCAACTGAATAGTTTTCATGAAATTATGAGTTATTTTCTTAATATAATCACTAATTTTATCGTCTCAGATATTTAAGGGATATTATCTATCAATTTAAACACTTTACTCACATGTGTGATCACTCATAGCTTGAAATTCTCCATGACTAGCCACTATGTGCATCCTACAAGAGAGTTAACTATATTAAACAAGTTGTAAATTCTCCTAGAGGTTTATTTGTCTGAGTAAGAGAGTTTTTATAGGTGTGTTAATTATTTTAATGCTTATTTTAAGGTAAAAATATCCATTTTTATCTTATAATACCTCAAAGGAAGAGGACTTATGCATAATTCAAGGTCACTGTGTAACAAGCTGTGTGCAATCCTAAGGCACCTATAGAACTTCAAAAGTTACTTAAGAGCATTATAATGAAGTTTATATTGATGATATGGCATATTCATGTTGTTTAGACTTAAGAGGCATAGAAACCATCTTATTCACCTCTAAACACACTCAATACCTTTTGTTTAAAGTTTAAGGTTTCCTCATAGAAATTAAGGTATTCTAAGATATTAAGGTTTCATGTTTAGACTCTATGTGATGTGTTATGCCTCAAATATCCATTTTGTCTTAGGTATATGTCTAAGTTTATTAAAATTGAAAATGGTTTGTATTATAAGAATCCTTCGCCCTCACCTCATGTATTTTCCCTACCACTATCATTTTACTCTCCTTCACTACCTTTTTTCTATGTTATTCCCATATTTTGGCGTTCTTAACTCCTTATCACTCCATCTTCATATCTCCTCCATCCATTCATCCTCCATCATAAGCATGAAACATGCCAATGTAATTCCATACTCCCTTATAAATCTCAAATAAGGAATGAAAACACAAAGTGTTGAGCCCATTTGGACATGAACCTAATCTAAAAGGTAAATTAGACCTACAGTTAGTCTAAGTCTACTGTAGTAGAGCACTTAAAGGACATCATGATACCATATAAAGTCTTGATAAATTTATGTGGATATTATTACATTGGCATCCTAAAATATGGATGATGATACAAGCTCATGATGCAAGGATTTCAAATGGCTTAAAACCACTTTGTACATAATAGACCTCATAGGCTCCTACAACCATTCATATAGCCTACTACAATAGTATCAAAAGAACATAGATGAGGAAGACCTTTAAAGGACAAATAGGTGATAGAGATAAAAGTGGAAATGATATAAAAATGTATTTAATGTCACATGAACACCTCAAAGTACACTAAATCATTCATCTCAGATGAAGCATTAGGTTGTCCCAGCTCATACTATGGGAAAAGCCAAGGAATTCTTGATAGTTGAGCCATTTGAAAGGAGTCAAAACTTATCTTGAGAAAAAAGTGGATAGGGTGAGATATCAAGTACATAACTAGGTGGTTAAAGTGTGTCAGTTCCCAACTTACCTTGCATCCATCAGATCATTATCTTATACAAGAATAACTACACCTAAAACCACCTCCATTAGCTTAGGTTTGACATAGGAAGGAAATTGTTGTAGAGGTTATGCTTTATGGGGTTGTGATATGTCTCTTGAGATCCAAGGTGTTGGTGATGCCCTGAGAGACCTAACACATCTATGTAGGATACCTTGAAACTCAATAATAGCTTAATATAGGCATAACTATAGCCAACTGATTAGCGTAGGCCTGGTCTAAGAGGAGATGGTTTAGCAGAGGTAGTAGAGGTTATGTTTAATTAGACTATGGAGTCTCTTATGGGATTCCTAAGTGTTAATGATTTCAATATAACCTATAAAATTCATGTGAGATACTTTTGGCTCCCTCAAGGAGGCTTCAAACAACAAAGTAGACACCTATAGTAACACAAAGGCAAGCCTACAATCATCAAGTTAAGGACAAGAGAGAGTTAAGTCTTCAAATTAGGGGTTAATATTAAGATAAAAAGAGAGATGTTTGAAGCCATAGATAACTCATAAATTTGAGGTTTCTCCAAAGGTTCAAAACACTCACATAAATAATATTTTCCACCCTACTCAGTCAAAGAGTGCAAATAAACACCTACAGGTTAATCATCATGGTAGACTTAAGAATGGAAGGCACTATTATTTCAATGGCTCAAAGGCCAAGTCAAATTTAAGGTCTTAGTAATAAAGTTACATTAATGAGTAAGGTATTTGACCACAAACAAGGCTGAAAGTATACAACTACATCCTGTGCAACTAAGATCTCACCCTCAGGCAAGCCACAAAAAGAAATAAATACATGGTTTCCAAATGCAAGTTGATCCATTCAAAGAAAGTAGAGGATATTGATGTATAGGTTCCAAAACTTAATTAATATTTAGCATGGGAACATATAATTAGGTATGTGCATCACTTAAGGCCCATAATCAATCAATTCATAGGTAGGAAAGGGCATACACAAGGTTTCAAGTAAATCATAATCAACTAACCCTAATAAAGCCTTCATATGCATTGAGGAAACCAAGTGAGTTGTAGGTAGGATATGAGATATAAGAGAATATAAGGAAGATATATAAGTAATATAAATTTATTTTTAATAATATAGAGCCTCAGGGGAGTAATAGAAAGAGGTTACATTGGAACATTGCATTCAACCATATAGTTTACAGGCAGAATAAGGCAAATTTGAGTAAAAATGGCCATTTGAGGGCCTTATAGGCATAGTTAAGTGTTTAAAATTTGAGGAGATGGTACTTGTGAGTATAAAAGGACATTCATAATATTTTATTTGTCCTATAAACTATGGGTATACCCATTATTTTATCTCATACCAAGACATGTCTAGGTAAATAGTTAGGGTGCTAAATGGATAAAACTCAGTTTTGGAAGAGTTGATAACACTTTGAGGCATATATATGGTATTGAAAAAATGATATATTATATTAAATATCCCTCAAATTTATTAAATAGGTTTAAAATTCTAATCTACAATCAAATACAATTTATAACATAGTCAGACAAACCTGCCTACAGAGCCTAGTGCCACATCAAAGCTCCTTCATACTTCTAAAATAGGTTGTAAATTTAAGTGGGGGATATGAAGATTTTTGAGACATTATAGAAGATATTTTAGGTATAAAAGAGTGAGTAAAATTTATAATGTCCTCAAAACCTCACTTGAAGCACCCAACCCTGCACATAGGTAGTTTGAGGAATAATTTCAAGCTTTCACCCACTCCACCACATAATCTCTCAAGACCAAATATATTAAGATGTTTTAGGTATGGTTGTGCACTAAAAATACATGATATATTTATTGGATTTATGAGTATATTTTTTATGAATGAACCTTAAGAAGTTTGGCACTCAGAAATGGCCTATAAACTACCATAGGATCACGTTTTGATGCTCATATCTTCATCCATCCTTTACATGGGAGTCCAATCCATTTCAGAAATTTGAGTAGGTCTATGCCCTAGATACTCATGGAATTTATTATGATCTTGGATGTTTTTGCTATACAAACCATCCTTAAAATCTTGAATACCCTTAAACCCTTCTTAAACCCCTTCAAGAGATCAATGGATAATTAGTGAAGGAAATGCACTCTAAAGGGTTCGTCTGGCTTGTATAACACATGAATAATGTTATACAATAACAAAAGGTCTTGTCCCTACTATTTTTTGTATAGACAACTATATATAATCCTCATAAATAGGCAATTTTTAGGGTTTTGAGCAGAATGAAGGGTGTTTAATAGTGCATAATGATTCTAATCATTAGGACATAAAGTTTGAGACTTAATCCAGCCTCATAATGCATAACATGAACATTATTTCACTTGGGAGAGTCTCTAAAATTACCTACATAATTACCAATCTACCATGCTTAAGAGAGGTGAACCAACAAACTTGGAGAAGTGGGGTTTTAGGTGTCTAAGTCTTATACAAGCCTATTTCATGGTTGGAGGTTTTGATTTGAGCATAAATATCACTCACACTCAGGTTTCAAATCTCTTTTTCAAGTTTCATGGAGGTCAATATGAAAGTACGTAGGTAATTAGGCCTAATTGGCCTATGCTGTCATCAAAGAAAGTCAAATTAGAGTTGAAAGGCTAATAGAATGGATCAATTCAAGGATGTTACATTGATAACTTATACTTAAAAGGTAATTCAAAATGAATTTCATGGATATAATTGAGGCTAAGATAGTTTCCTTGACTTTATCAATTTGATGTAGAGGAGAGTGGGATGTTACATGATTATGGTGGCCTAATTAATCTTGTAACTACCATAGGGTAACGTGATGGACTATTTTTAGCATGGTCAAGCCTTTGACAAAGGACAATTAATGTTGATTCACCTTCCCTTACCTGATTTCCAATGCCAATAGCTCATTCAAGGAGCCACCAAGGAGGTTCAATGCATAGGAGGATTGAAGGAGAATTGTATAACTATTGTAACTACTATTTTGAGTTGAATGTGGTCATTGATGATCCCTCTCCACTCTTCCATTCTAGATTACCCTTATTCTCTCCTCATCTCTTCTATATATTTAAGGATTTTTACCTTAATTTGTATCCCTTAGGTTGGTATGAGGATACTTTTCTAGTAATTATACACATGTACCTCTTAGAGTGATTAATATAACATTTTTAGCTGTTTAACAATCATTACTTAGTGTCTCATACTTGTTTATATCTGCATAAGTGGTTGAATCTTCCCTTATACAGGTCCAAGTGCCACCTAAGTGTTAAAAAAATTTCCTTGCAGGTCATCTAATGTGTCTTGGTGTTGATGTCTCAATCTTGAAGTGGATTTTTTATTGTAATTGTCTTTAACCAGACCTTACCCTCATTACCCTCTTGCCCAATTCAATCAAACTGACCTCTATGTGAAACACTTTTACCTGGAAGTCATTGAAGGCATGTGTTAATTATGTTCATAGTCCATTAGTGTGATTAATATTTCAAGCTCAAATAATGAATACATGAATTTGTGGTGCATCCCCACACTTAGAATAGGTTTTCATTCTTATGCAATCTTCTTGACCCTTTTCATCCCCCATAGATCTTAGGTCTTAGAAAAAGCACTAAATTGTCAAATCAAGGGAGATATCCCTTTAAAATATAGAGGTTTGGCCTAATAGTAGGTGACCCATAGCCTAAGGTTATTCCCATATTAGACTAGGTTTTAGGATAAGACTTGAACACTTCTCTCCTCAGTTAGGGTGCAACCTAGAACTTCAACAGTGACTAACACAAGCTAATGGATGGGGTCTTGGAATGGTAATGAAAGGACATTGTGAAGCTTGGTTACTAACACAAGCTAAAGGATGAGGGCCTAGATGGTAATGAAAGGATGTTGTGAAGTTTGGTTGCTAGTGCAGGCCAAAGGACAAGGTCCTGGTATGGTAATCATTTGATGTTGTGGAGCTTGTTTGCTCATGAAGACCAAAGAAGGATTAATGGTATAGGTAGGGGATCAGTTATAATTATCATTAAAATAGAAAACTTGGTATGTTAATTGGCCCAAAGAAGGGTGATAATGGTATTTGATAATCAACATGGCTAGGTTTTGTAATTAGCCCAAAGAGGGTACTCTTGGTCTTTAAAAATGGTCTTGGTCCAAGTCTAGGTTTGAAAGTGACATTTTTATAGGAATGGGTCTAATAATGGAACCATTATCCAAAATTTTATCAATGATAAACTCAATAAAAAAGGTCTAATGTCATAAATCTTACACAAATGGTCAAGTAAATGGATAAAATTTGAATGCCAAAGTTGGTAAAAGTGTTTCAAACAACTCTAATCTAGGTATAAAAATAGAAAAGGTGGCTAGGTTTTTGGGAACAAAACATAAATCTAGGCTCAAAACAACTAGGTCCAAATTAAGCAGTAAGATGCTAGGACTCTTAGAAACATGACATGAGAGCTAGACTTAAAACAAAATAAAAGGGGAATTGCTAGGTCTTTTGGGAACAAGGCACAAAATCTAGACTTAGAAACACACTAGGCCTAATATAAACAAGAATTTTATAGGTATTTTAAGAACAAGGCACAAAATATAGACTTTAAAAAAAAATCTAGGTCTAAAATAAAAGAGATTTGCTACGTCTTTTGGAAACAAGGCACAAAAGCTAGACTTTGAAACACACTAGGTCTAAGAAGGCAAGATAATTAACAAACTTGAAACATTTTGAATTAAACTAGGCATTCAAATTCATACATAGACTTGATATTTAGAAAAATACATTTGGACTTTAGGCATATGGACTATAGACCACTTTCCAAATTGAGGCACAAAAATAGTCTTTAAATCGAGCAATGAATTAGTCTAAGTTACACAATTCAAAAGTGAAAGGTAAATGTTCTAAGACAAAATTACACAAGGCATAGGCATAAACCAATCAATGTTAGAATCTAAACTTGTCAAGCTAATTTTGAGCTTGATTTATAAGACTTGAATTTTAAATGGACAACAAGCTAGACCAACCTAGATGACATAACAATATTCGGCATAAACATAAAAAGGCACACGTGGTTTTAAAATTGTAATTGGATACAAGGAAACAAGTCTTTAAAATAATTCAAGCAGCATAATGATGTTATTATCCTCTAAAGGTAGGGAAAATGATTTTTTTCAAAAACTCTAAGCCACAAGACTTGGAATGAAGTGGGCATCATAACGATTCCCCTTTCAAACAAGTGACACACACACACAGACACACAAATTTGAGAAATGACTAAGGCAAAGTGTGGTGTCAAACATATGGCATAACACCTATTTTAACAAAAGAGTGATGTGTAAACATGACTCATTTTTTATGTGGTATAACAAAAAAATAATTTGACTCAAGATAATGCAAGTAAAATGGAAAAATTTACAAAAACACCTAAGTGTATCATCCTAATCCTAAAAACTAACAAGGTAGCTTCGTACTATCACATTCCATCTATATACTTTTTCTTGAGAAGAAATTAAGTTATTAATCCAAAAATTATAATTCTCATGAAAGGTATGGTTTTTATGCCCCCTCTTCTCTCAAGAGTTTGTATAGTGATATGGAACTTCAAGCTACTCACCCTGCATTGATAGGATATACATGTCAAGTGAGGTTGTCTAAACTATCAATTTTCAATCATTTTAAATGGTCTCATATGTGTGGATAATAATATGGCACAACACATCATTTGGATCTACATTAATCAACTTGTTTTGAAAAGGTCTTATCCTTTTCACAACCACTACATTTATCAATTGCTCAGTATAATGTAATTTTTGAGTTAATCATATAATATGCAGTAGTCTCTTACTAATAGAGATTTTTTAACCACTCAAACAACCATCCTAGTAAGTTGAACTCAATTTGTATATATTTTCCATGGAATGGGTTTGAAGTGATGTCGGGAGATGAATACCTGAGTCAACACTTCCATATAGAACTCGTGGGGAGGTGATGAATTTCTGCCCACAAGCCAAAATTGTATGAAAAATAAAGAAAGTGTAAGGACTTTAGGGTCATTTTGAGATCACCCAAATCACTCAAATTTTGGGGAGGGCCTTAGAAAATTTCTTTCCACTCTCTTGGAAAAAAGTGACAAAGGTAATAGGTGAGCATTTTTTATCACCCAAGTTTCCTAAAGGGGACAAGGGGAGAGCATACACATGACACTCGGCTTACAAAATAAACACTCAAAAAAAAAACATAAAAATGAGAACTCTTATGAGTATTTAAATAAAGTGTGAGTTCATTTTTATAGCACCAACAAAATATGTCATGAAGTTTAACCCCTTGGCATTGTATGAAAAATTTAAACAAAACAAAAAATAAGTCAATTAAAATATTTTTAAAACACCAAATTTAAAAGTGAGTTTTGAAACTTAGAGTGTTTAAAACCTTCTCTTCTTGTCCTTTGGGTCCTACAAAATATGTTAGGGGGTCTTTGTGCTTAGAATCAAAATGTAAGTGAATAAATGACTTTTGAAAATTATATCTCAAGTTTCAAAAGTTTTCCACGTAGTGAAAAACTATAAAAACATAGAGCAATACCATGAATTTACCTACAAAACCGTAATTATTAGCACAAAACTACAACTTCCCTACAACATAAAATAGTTAGTTCCAAACCACTATGCTTAAAATAATAACACAATAGTTAATGCAATATCATAGAAATTAACACAATACCACCATTCTTGATACAATATCATAATTCAACCTACAAAACAACATGGTTAATAGAAAACCATGATGGTTTAAAATAATATCATAACAATTAGTGAAATACTACAAAAGTTAACATAATACTACAACTGCAAAGTCATGATTTTGTGCAATATCACTATTCTTCAAATAACATAAAATAGTCAGTAAAAATTTGTGATAGTTAGAGATAATATCATGACTATTATTATGAGATCACAATAGTTAATGCAATATTGTGATAACAAAGACATGATATTGTGTAATATCATGATTGTAGAAAGCAAAAATGTGATTATATAGAACAAATTCATGATTTCCTGTAAAACATCCATGAGCCTTCAATTTTCACTTTTTTGGTAAAAAATTTGGATTTTGACATGAAAATTGTTAGGAGGATGTCCTAAAATTCTTTGGGAATAACTTTGTGGGGTATGCGTCCCACCGAACATGCTATTATATGAACAAGGAATGCATAGAGGGGAGGTTAGTATAGTGTTAGTCCAATAAAACCAAATCAAAATAACACACTAAACACTTAACACCTATAGCCTAGATACTAGGGAGAGCATAGGTAACAAGCATACAAATGAAAACACAACGAGAAATAAAATAAATCATTCTTTACCTTCTTTTTAGCTCTAAATGGCTTGTTGAAGTGGCTGGCTTAGTTTTATGCATCAATAAGTCTTTATCAATGAAGCCTCATTTCCTCCTTCTCTCCTTAGAACCTTGGCTTGGTTGGTTGGCTTATGAATTTGGCATGGTAACATTTCACTAATGAAGCTTATGGGGAAAATCCTACATAATAACACTACACTATCAAAGCTTGTTGATCAATAGGTATGGCCTTGTATTTATAGCCTTCAAAGCTAACTCTCACCAAAGGTGAGTTAAGGTTGAGTTCAAACATGGAATGGGTTAAAACTAACCCTAGTTAAGTTGAGGTTAACTATAGTTGAGTTAAAAAAATTCATGTAATTATTATTTTTAATTAATAGGCATGGCTCTCATATTAAATATTTTGGGAGAGCTTAACAACTCTTAAAGGGAATGTTGAAAAGGCTTGATATTTTGATTTTTGGAATTTTAATTTGTAGATATTCATTAATTACAAATGGATAATTTAGCTAAGAATTTAATCTAGTTTGATTAGTTAATTCATTTTTATTATCATTTTATCTCTTTTAAGAATTATTCAAGTTCCCCACTTAATGGGTCTATAGGCCAAACTACTATTTGTTAGGTTGTAAGGTGACTGAGGATGAATCTGTGAGAGGTTATAGTTGTGTATGGTAGAATACATAAATAGGGATGAATCAACACAATTATGATATTTTATTAATGATGCACGGATGAAATTCAGACGTTTAATTATTATTAGTTTTAATTTGGAATGTTTGGTAGAAATCAGTTTGAAGTCTAGTCAAAAGCTAGTGTTGGACTAAATGGGGTGTCTACAAGTTGGTTGTTTGGTTTGAGAATCATTTGAATCAATTGACTTGAGAGAAATTATTTTTTATGAGATTAGAAACATGCCAAGGAGATGAGGAGTGAACATGACCCACTATGAGGAGCTGGAGGTGCTCATCTAGATTAGGGAGGAGGTTACCCTAATAAGAAACCTATCATTTTCCTTATTTTTAAAATAATTATTGCCTTTTTCATCATTTTTAGTGAAAAGTTTGTAGTTTAGGAGGACCATTCTAGTGTTCTCATTATGGTGCTAGTGTCTTGGGTTACAATGTTACTATCTTGGGTACAATGCTATAGTCTTGAGTGCAACGCTAGTGTCCACTTGAGACAAATTTGCTTGTTTTGCTTATGATGTGTCTAATGATTGATACTACATGTTTATTTTTATTTTAGAGATGTTAATTCTAGTGTATGATTGTATGAAGTATTTCCATAGTGATCAAATGATGGAGTGTTTACATGGACTACCCTTGATAGATGATAAAAGGGCAGTGATCGATAGAGCTAGTTTGGGCCATGTGGCATCACTTGCTCCGATGCCCTAGGATAGCCATATGATGATGGTGTTGTATGAGAGGTAGAATGTTGATACTTATACATTTTAATTTCCCACTAGGGAAAACATTATGATGTTGGAAAGATGTATATAAGATACTGAGATTTTCTATTACTAGTCAATGGGTAATGTTATTGGAGGCAACTAGAGATAAAGATATAGAACAGGTTTCAAGGTACTTTATGGCTATTCCTACAGGGACCCATCACCCAAGGATTTGTATTGATGTGTTATTATCTTTGATTTTTATGGCTAATGTTTGACGGTTATGAAATTTTTTGGTGGTGCCAATGGTTTCCTTTATTATTATGGATGAGAGTGGGGTGTCTATTTTATATATGATGCATGGTATAGTGTAGGATATAAAGGATCATGGGACCATATACTCTTGGGGTAGTACTATGCTAGCCCACTTGTATTAGGATTTGTACCATTTTACTAAAGAGTTGTGCATGGGTGGTATTGGGTCTTTGACATTATTGTATTATCAAGTTTATGAACATATTATAGTGGCTAGACTAGAGGGGGTTTTATGGATAAATTTGGATCACCTATAAATGTTTGCAAAGAGATGGACTGGTATGGCTCATGTGTAATTGAGGAGCATGATGCACTGTCGACAAATGTTAGATTAATTAACAATTAAAGACATTATTTGGAGACCTTATACAGGATTTCAAGGGTGGCTTGAGGATGGTATTTAACTGAGATGGGTTTGAGTGAGCTATTGGTTGCACGACTATTGGGTCAATATATTTGAGAGATTTTAGTATGAGTGGGTGACATGACATTTTGGTATTATCCAATATGTGCCACCTACACCATGGGTGTATTTGAGTTCTTGGGTGTCTGTGAGGCTAGGTATTAGGCTGAGACCCATAGTTGCTAATTTGGTTTTGATTCTGGTAATGGAGCAAGATCTAGTGCTAGATATACTTGATGTGGATGATGTAGGAGTAACCGATGCCTACATATTATGGTATAGGTAGCGTATATGGCCACCACTATTTTAAGGAGATGGGGCTATCATGCAAGATGTATAAGATGTAGATTCAATTAGGGAAACTAAGGATATGTTTTCATTATGTATTTGCATGTTTTTTTTAATTTAGTGTTTGATTTATCGATGAAATATCTAATACATTGTGTTGGTGTGTGTATGTCTAGGAGATGAAGAGTAATGGGAGACCATTATTGATGTTGAACTAGGATTAATAACATACCATATCCTTGATGGTGTTGTGGATGATGTGTTAGTGGAGAGGGCCATATGAATTATCAGCATTCATGCCCATATTTTTGATCGAGCAACCATTACCACCATTGCATATAGATGAGTATCTGATGATAAAGATGAGGCACATGTTGAGCTATAGAGGTGATTTGTGCCCCCACCCAATTTTACAAGTGGGGTAGGTGGTAGGATCATGAATGACTACATTCATATATAGCGAGATCATGTAGAGACGATGGCTGAGGTGGTAGTACTATGGGATAGAGAGAGTAGATATAGATCTTGATCAAGATATAGAGGGGATGTGAGGGCATCTAACTTTATAGTGTTTATATATCTAAGAGTGAGAGTGAGGAGGGTGGTATTGGTGACCAAAATCTAATTATTTATTGATTATGTACTATTGTATTAAAACTTGTTTTGAATTATGTACGTTTTATTACATAGGTATTGTGTTACCTAGAATTTTAATTTATGGCATTGTTTACTTGAGTAAGTGTTTTGGTTCTATTTATTTCTTATGTTTTGATATAGGTATGTATTTGTTCAACTAGGGAATTATAATGTATATGGATGTTGGAGTAGATATGTATATCATATTATGAATGTTAGTTGTTAGTTGTTATAGATGTGTTATAGTATAGTTAAGTGTGGATCATGTTACTACAACCTATACTATTTGAATCCTAATGGCATGGTAAACAAGTGACCATACTACTCATGTTGTGTAAGCATATAAGTAGACTCAAGAATTGATAATACTCATGGTGCATTTTTGGTATTTAGATGTGTAGACTTTGTATCAAATATATTAATCAGTTATCATAATAAAACTATGCTCTGATCTCTATGATTTTTGCCAAATATATTAATCAATGGTCAGACTAAAACTATGCTCTAATCTCTATGATTATTTTCTATTATCTTAATTGGTGGTTGAAATGAAAATGTGCTCTCATCTCTGTGATTATTTCTAAATATCTTAATCAGTGGTCAAACTAAAACTATGCTCCAATCTCTATGAATTGGCTTCCATATCTGTTGAATCTATGGTGCATGAGATCTCACATAAGTAGGTGTCCTATAAAACACATGGATCATATGATAAGTAATTAAAGGTTCCTTAAAATGAACATCCTAGGATAACTCACTTGTAGAAGAGTGTGATTTAGGAGAGTGTGGAGAAACAGATATCGATTCCCCCTATGTGAATGATATAATGCCTCTATCAACACATTGATCAATATGATCTTTGAGTGCATAACAATTATTATCTCAATGCCCATTAATTATGTGATAGTTACAATATGGTTTATTTATTATTATTTACAAATGATGTGCTAGATGATTTTGAGTAGGAGGAAGTGTGATCATCCCCCTATCTAGTAATGTGAATAATATATCATGAATCTTGTCTGTGTTTGAAGACTATATGGTTATGAGCCCTAGAATTTTCATATTTTTTTCCACATTTACCATATTCACCCTTTTATCTTACCATGTTTTTGAACCATTTCCCATAATTTTTTATCATAAGACAACCATGTTTTGCAATAGCATTACGTTATCATGTATCTTTGAATAGTTATAATTTTGTCTTGAAAGTCAAGTATATAATATTTATATTTTATTATAGGGTGTTTTGATTTATAATCTATTTAAAAGGTGTTTGAATCAATATGTACATTCAAAGGAATATTTCATGGTCTATCTTGCAGTAAATGAATTTTGTCATGAAAAAACATCCTACAGCCACTACATGACTGAAGTGACAAGCAAATAGAATTTGATTCCAAAATCAACCGACTCAAAGAAGTTGTAACAACATTCATGGAATGTATTGAAGAAATTTGATTAAGGTTTAACAACTTGGATTGTCTTGAAGCAACATCACAAGTTCCATATGAAGGGTAGCTTTAATAGAAGAAACCAATTTCCATTTATCCTATAGTTGAATATTTTCTCAATTTGATTTTTTTTTTTCATATAAGATAGTATCCCCTATTGTATATATACATGTAGCAATAAGGTTGAGAAAATAGTTATAGATAAATTAGAGAAATAGAATATAATCATATTTTGTAATACAATTGTTGTTGTAATTCTCTTGTAACAATCCCTTGCTACATTTGAATAATATGAGCAACTATTTTTGAGTCAATTTTATTTTTTTAAGAGGGAGGATTGAAGCTCAAATTAAAATGAGGAAGGGTCCCCTTTGAAATTCTTACAAAAATGATCTCATCCATCAATTAACTAAGCATGTTACTTATTTTATTTATGTGTTGAGTGTTTAATTTCTAATTGTGTGATTTTTAGCTTTGTACGTAATTATTTTAATAAATATTACAAATATAAGGTAGTGTAATGATTTGATTCATGATTTTGTATGAGTTTTCAGTTCAAAATTTCATTCATTGTATAATTTCCAACATCCTAGATTACAATCAGTAGAATGTCATTTTAGAGGATTAAGTGCATGCATACAATGACATCATCCTATCAATTTTATGTCCTTAGGTTGAAATTTAAATTAATTATAAGGTACATGTATTTTTCAACTCTCCTTTTTCATTAAGGATCATGAGAAGTAAATTATATTGTGAATATACTACTAGTCATTTTTAGTGTCGTTGTCGGGGAAGGGTGTCACACACTAGAAATCTTCAATCTTGATAGCAGTTATTTTTGGATTTTTATTGCATTCCTAATTTTTAAAGCTTACTATTTTATAGATTAAATATATATTTTTATAGTTTAAATTTCCCTTATGCATAGTAGAAATTTTAAAAAAATCCCATATTACTAACCCTGTGCAGGTAGGGTGGGAAAAAACAAAAAAAAAAGTGATTAATGTACATGAAAAGAGAATGAAATAATTTAGGAATATTTATATCTATATCATCAACCATTACTACAAGAATATAAATACATCCTGAAACAACCAAGGAACATGAGAAAATCCCTAAAGATCACTTACATTTGTTAATAAAAGAGGTAGAAAAGGAGGAATTCTTGACTGAGTTGGTAGCACAAGCTGGAGATTTTTAAAAAGAAGAGGTTCATACCCCTGAAAAGGATCTATATGTGCCATATTTAAAAATCCCCACCTTATCACCTCATACTTAGGGATCAGGAACTCACTCCCCTCCATCACCCAAAATTCTTGCTAAGGAGTCATTCAAGACCCTTCTTGCTCTTAGAATAGATACCAACCAATAGAATCTTCTAATTTATGAAGACTCTTTGTTAAGACATAAGTTGAATCTTATGAAACCTCTACACCATCTCCATTGTATAGAAAGCCATATATTCCTAAAAAAAAGATAAAATCTCCATCTTCTACACCCCAAGAACTACAAGAATTGATAAGGATTTAGAGGAGTGGGTGGCAAGGGCTTCTAGTCTACCGATAGAAAGAGTATTCATGGAGGATCATCAAGAAGAAAATATCACCAATTAGTTTGATACCTTTGAATTCCCCATCCTTACCCTTGAATAAAATGTACCCATGAAGAATATTCCCCACTACACCTTCCCTACTTTTAGGGGTAAAGCATATGAGGATCTAAACATATTTTTTTTGAGTTTGACATATTATGTCGTGACTATGATTATAATCAAGACCCTCAAAAACTCAATTTGTTTCCAATAAAACTCAAAGATGCATCACTTATATGGTTCATGGGACTTAGAAAGGATGTCATTTCTACTTGGGAAGAAATGAAGGAGAAGTGTTTGTTCAAATACCAAGACTATTGTAAAGGTAGAAACTAAAAGAGAGATAACATATTCAAAATGTCACAAGTTAATGATGAGTCATTGGAGGAATATGTGGAAAGATTTTTATTTAACTTAAAAAAGTCCAAATAGACTATAATGGAGAAATAATCCATCAAGTTGATATTCTTGAAATAAATTAGAGATGATTGTCTAGAGGCACTAGACTTAATGTCTAGTGGATATATTTCTACACTATCTTTTACAAACTAATAATTCTATGTACAAACTACTCTAGATGAACCATGAACAAGAGTAGGGGTAGAACCCTTCTTGTATCATCCATAACTAGACTGTCTAAAGGTGAAGTCATCAATCTATTACAAGTCATGAATTAGGACACTATCATCCTCCTAGCCACTCAACTTGATACATTGCATACATGGAGGAAGCAAGAAGAAACTAAAAATGCCTTAGCCACTTATTATCCTGAATGTAGAAAAAAAAGGAAGAATGCATATGTCATTCTATGAAATCTCGAGTAGCCAACATAACTAAGGAGAATCCTAAAATGGTGGAGCTACATTCCATAAGAGGATATGAGGATCAGTTATTTTATGTATCTCAAAGGAGACCATGGCTAAAAAGGTCATCAATTCTAGGTATACCATCAAACTCTATGTTTACAAATTCTCAATTCTCAAATAATCCTTAATATGGTTTTTGGACAAATGTACCCAATCAAAATTGACTCCAAATAAATTGGAATCTACCCTAGAATCATTTATGGATGCAACAAAATTGGAAACAACCTCAACCTAGATAATTATAAAACCAATAATGGATCTTCCCCTCTAGACCATGGCAATAACTATGGAGAGGTAATTAAGGCTTTCCTCAACAAAACCAATAACCACAATAGTAGGCCTTAATGCCAAAGAATTATCAACCTACTAGACCAACTCAATTACCTACCCAACCCTTCCCCAACCCTACTAATAAGTTGGTTCAACTAACACAATCCACTTAAATAATGCAATATCCAACATATGCCTTAGATATCAATCAAATCCATCTTCACTCTAGATGTATCCCTCCATAACCTACCTCACCCATAATCACATAACATTTTGAAAAACCTTATCAAATCCATACTAATCCACACCCACCCATGGCCACTCCTATGCTAATCCCACCAAAAAACCAAAAAGAACCTGACAATTCTCTTTTTTCAAAGAGATTAACCATCTCATTCCTAAACCCAAACCTAAATTTGATATCTTAGGACAACTCAAGAATGTGTGTGTAAAAAATACACTTTTTTAAGAAATAAAATATGTCCCTATCTATAATAAGTTTTTTATAGAGCTATGTTTGAAATAAACCTGGAATAAAGAAGAAGGATCCTAAAATAGTCCAATTTATTGGCAAACTAGCAGATATTATGTTAGGAAACATAGTTCCCCCAAAATAATTTGATCTTGGAAGTCCTGTAGTCAATGTTAGTATCCATGGCAAACCAATATATAATACCTTAATTTATTTTGGAATAGCCATCAATGTGATGAACAAGGAGACCATGCAGTAACTAAAACTTACAACTCTCTGTTCAACACCCAATGTCTTGCAGATAGATGATAGGTCAACTATTAAGCCTAAAGGGATTGTTGAAGACCTAGTCATCACTATGGATTCCTTGAAATATCTAGTAGATTTTATTATCCTATATCTAAAAAGTAACTTGGGTTGTTATCCTTTCATCCTTGGCCACCCATGGTTAGCCACAGTTGATACTTTTATTAGCTATAAGCTAGGGAAAATGTTAATCTCTAACATAAATGACACCAAGAAATTGTTTCTTTATTCTCAAGAAAATCCTTCCCATAATGATGGACCAACTCCTTGGATTGATGACTTTGATGAAGTTTTATCCTTGCAAACTTTGTTTATAATTGACAGGAGTCCATCTTTGCAGGCACAAGAAGAAGACACTATCCTTTCCAGTATCCTACAAAACACTTATCAACAGGATCCTATAACCACAAACATGTTGGAATGTCACCCATTCCCACTTAAAAATACTTTTCCTAAAATGTAAGGGACATTTGGAAATTCTATTAGTTTCTTCCCCATCAATGTAGCTATGTTCCTTTAATTTCCAATGTGGAAACCATGCTCTCTTTAATGAAGTAAGTAGACATTTTTCCAAATAAACCTCTCAACATCAGCACCTCTTTGACATCCCAACAAGAAATCTATTTTCTTACAATGATGATAAAGTGCAAAGCAACATTTTACTAGGACTACCATGATATAAAAGGAATTACCCTAGATTTATGCACACACCACATCTACATTAAAGAAAAATACAAGCACATTATTTTTTAATTGAGCATGAGTGGGAGAAAGAAAAGTGAGAGTGAAATGGTGGTGTGAATTTGTAGGCAGTAAGGATAGTAGGGAAGAGAGATTGA
Organism: Torreya grandis; assembly: GCA_037957365.1. Classification (NCBI taxonomy): domain Eukaryota; kingdom Viridiplantae; phylum Streptophyta; class Pinopsida; order Cupressales; family Taxaceae; genus Torreya; species Torreya grandis. The sequence goes on from JARHVA010000244.1 coordinate 5,668,793, forward strand.
ATAGTGATGTTGTTGGGCTTGACAGGTCAGTAGGTTAGACATAATCATGTAGATTCACATGGGCTGAGATAGTCCCAAAGGAGAAAAAAGAGGCAAATAGGGTTTAAAATAATATTAAAATTCCCAATATAGTGGATGTAGTTAAATTTCATCATAATTAAGAAGGATTCCACTACCTCATACCAAAAGTAGTGGTTAACAGATCTATTAATAGGAACAATTTGGCTTTGATAGATAAATTCATTGGTCCACATCCAAATATAGAATTTTTTAGGAAATCTCAGCCATGAACAGGGGTTTCTTTTTCATTCAATTCAATAACTAGGAAGATTATCTTAAAGCTTTAATGGAGGGACCATGTTTCTTAGGAAATATGGAAAAAATTGACCCTTGCTTTTGATCCTCTTAAAGAGAACATCAATGTCATGCCTCTTTAGATTCATTTGCCTAGACTTCCCTTAGAATTTTCGGATTTAGAGGTGTTAAAGGGTATTATTGATTCAATGAGATCCTTAATAGCCTATGATGGAGAAACAAAATATAGATCAAGACTTGCACATGCACAATTTTACATTAACTTTCTCTCCGATTAGGTACTTCCATATTTCATCTTTTTTCATTCTAAAATGTGTATTTGGAAACAAGATATAGAATATGAGAACAATAATTATAGATGCAATAAATGTTATACTATCAGATATTCTATTTGTTTATTCCCAAAAAATGTTAATAAAAAAGAAGTAAAAACAAAGTTGGCATGGCTAGCAAAGAATATTGAACAACAAGATGATAAAAAACTAAAATAAGAAGAGATCCATCTGAAAGGAAAAGAAGTCATGATAGAAGATAATCCTGAGCTACATCTAGACAAGGAACTTCTACAATCCAAATATATTGAACAAGAAGTTTCCAAAAGGTTTCAAGAAGAGAAGCGTTATCCAAATGGAAAAGAAGTTGGGATGGAAGATACTTCTGAGCTAGGTCCAGCTAAGGAAATTCTATAGTACAACTAGGTGAAGGAACATATGATGCTACGAACTAGTACAATTTAGAGTCCTGTTCAAGGGAAAATAAAATTCTCATTGTAAGAAGGTCAAATACATGGTACTATGGATGGAAATAATGGAGAATACATACACTATTCATAGAAAGAAACAAAGCTACAAGATACATTAGATAACAATGAGGAAGAAATTGTAATATGTTCAATGGAAGAAGTAATAGTAATGAAATCAGAAGATCATTATCTTTTGGATGAAGAAAATTAAACTTTTCAAAATAGGGATATAAAATCTCTAGATAATATTGGAAACATACTAAAATCACCAATCAAATTTAAAGAAAAAGGGACTTCAAATGTACCTAGTTCAAGATGCATAAGAAGCTCAAAGGATACCATGGATGTGGGAAGCAACAAAAAGAAAGGGAGACTTCAAAATAAAAAATATAGGGAGCATAATAATGAGAAGGAACTAGAAGTGACTCAATGGAAACTATCCTTTACTAGTATTAAAAACTCTCAAATAGGTAAAATATGAAGTACATCTCTCGGAACTTCAAAGGAGTTAATGGTAGTGGTAAACATAGAGTTTTAAAGGATCTTATAATAGCTAGTAGGCCATTTATTTTAGAAATCCAAGAAGCTAAAATGAGCAGTTTAGGTTTCAGAAAGATCAAATATTCAATTTGGAAGGAGGTTGAGTTCCATAGCACTAATTCTTTGGGAGCCTCAAGAGGTTTGGCCACACTTTGGGATAGTAGGACTGTCAAAGGTGAGGTAATTTTTGATATCACTGGTCATCATACAATTCTTTTTACCTCAGTTATCAATAATAGAACTTGGATATTTTCAAATATTTATGCCCCTAATACACAAAATGGTAGAAGAAGGATTTGGAATAACATTTCATAGTTTAGAAATACTTGTTAGGATATGGACTGGATCATAATGGGGGACTTTAATACACCCTTATTTCCTAGTGAGAAATAAGGGGAAATATGGATTTCTTAGTGAGTATGTAAGAATTAGTAGACTTTATTGATAATAATAACCTTGTGGATGTAGATCTAAGGAGTACTAATTTTACTTGGACCAACAAGATAATTGGCCCTAATTTCATTCAATGTAAACTTGATAGATATTTAATCTCTTTAAGTTGGTTCACTAGGCAATATTTCTACCTCTCTGCTCTTCCACGAATTGGTTCAAATCACAATCCTATTGTTTTTAGTTTTGATGACATTTATAAGAAGGACCCGAATCCATTTTGTTTTGAAAATATGTGTTTTCAACATAATGGTGTTTATGATAAAATTAAAGAGTGGTGGGAATTTAATGCAAGAGGGACAATGATGTATTCTTTATCTCAAAAACTTAAAAATGTGAAGATCAATATTAAAGTGTGGAACAAATAGGTTTTTGGCAACATTTTTTTCAAGAAGCAATAATTAAAGGACAAGATTAGTAGGTTTTAGAATAAAGTTGAGCATAATGGTATGAATGAAGTAGACTATATGGAGGAGAAGGATCTTCTTTGTTAGTATCATAATCTTAATGCATTCAAGGAGACTTTTTGGCAGAAAAAATCTAGAGTTTTATGGCTCAAGGGTAGAGATCATAATACAAAGTTATTCCATCTTAAAAATATCAAACATAAGAGATATAGTATAATATATGAAGTGATAAAATAATATGGTAGCCTCAACTTAGAGAAAGAGGTTATCAATAGTGAAGCACTTAAGTTTTATAAAAAAATCTCAATGATAATATTCAGTAGAATGTTCAGTCACTTTGACAAGAGGAACACTTCATCTTGGACTATATCCCTACTGACTTGATAATTATTCCTAAGCTTTTCTCCTTATACAAGCCAATTTTTATGAAGGACCTCAAAGGTATTGTCTTCTTTATGGATGGAGATAAGGCTTTAGGACCAGATGGATTTCCAGCTTGTTTTTATCAAATTTATTGGGATATTTGCAAAAATGATCTTTTAAGGGTTGTTAATGAATTTATTGATAAAGGAAATATTTTCAATGAGTTAAACAATAATTTATTGGTGTTGGTCCCCAAGAAAATTGGTGTTCATAACTTTAAAGATTTCAGGCCTATAAGTCTTACTAATATGGTGTATAAAATTATCACTAAGACTTTAACTTCTGGAATTCAACCTTTACTCAATAAGCTCATTTCTATCCAACAAGGAGGCTATGTTAGTGAAAGAAAAATTCAATATGGGATTTTGGTTGTTTAGGAAGTGGTCCATTCCATGGACAAAAGTGGTAAAGATGGAATGGTTCTAAAATTAGACATGAATAAAGTGTTTGATAGGGTCTCCTGGAGCTTTTTGAATAAAGTCCTTGCCAGTTTCAATTTTGATGAAAAGTTTAGAAGTCTTGTCCAAGAATGTATATCCTCTCCAATGTTCTCTATTCACATGAATGGTTCGCTAATGGGTTTCTTCTCTAGTAATCGTTTCATTAGATAAGGTGATCCTCTTTCACCCTTTCTATTCATTTTTATGGTTGAAGGTCTTAGTAGAGCAGTTTATAATGCTATTAGAGAAGGTAGTTTGAAAGGTTTTAAACCTTAAACTCTTATTAAAACTCTATCTCATCAATAATTTGTTGATGATAATATTTTTATGCTCTATGCCTCAGTGGTGGAAGGTTCAAATTTGAAGAGATTATTTACTCTTTATGAACAAGTTTTAGGTCAGCTTATAAATTTTGACGAAAGTTTTATGTACTTTGCCAACACTCCATTGAGATTCCAACACAAAATTTACAAGATTTTTGAATGCCAAATATGAACTCTTCTAACTACTTACCTTGGCATGACACTCTTCTCTGGCAGATTACCTTTAGAGGTTTGGAATTTTCTCTTAGAAATATTTCAAAGGAATCTCTCAGGGTGGAAAGGAGCCTTGTTATCTCAAGCTACCAAGTGAATTATTATTCAAAGTACTCTTCAAAATTTACCTCTTTATCTCATGTATTTTTTAAATATTCCTTCTAGTATTATTGTCAAAATTGAGAAGATTTAGAAGCATTTCTTATGGTCAGGAGCTGATGAGCACAAAAGATATCATCTTATAGCATGGGAAAAAGTTTGTCAACCTAAATCTTTGGGTGTTTTAGGATTAAAAAACCTAAGATTAATAAATTTATCTCTTAATACTAAGATGTGTTGGCATCTTCTTAAGGAAAACATGTTATAGACTGATGTTATTAAAAATAAATATCTTAATCATTTAGATATTTTTTATTTTCTCTCCACTGATAATCTGCTTAGTGGCTCATCTTTTTGGAATAATTTGGTTCATTGTAGATATATCATATATAATAGAAGTCAATGGAGCCTTGGTAATGGGAACCTCATATCATTTTGGAAGGATAAATGGTGTTGTTCATCGCCTCTCTCTTCATTTCCTTACAGGCAACCTTTATTCAATCCTCTTTCTTCTATCTATGGGGATATGGTGAGAGGTTACATCAACATGGATAACTCAAGTAAATATTGGAAGATTTTGAGCCTGTAAGGGAGGAATCAAGAGTTACAGATCCATCTTCAAACACTTAAAAATAATTTACAACATGTTTGCATCACTTTTAGTGACAAGCCAAATGAACTAATGTGGATAGACACTAATCATGGGGATTATAGTGTTAATACAAGTTACTTGCTTCTTAACAATCAAGTTGAGCCTGATACTCTTTGGAAGGATGTTTGAAACAAGGGTCTTCTTCCCAAAATCAATATTTTTCTTTGGATTACGGTTCAAAATAAATATCTCATGATGGAAAAAATAATCAAAAGAGGTTAAATGATTCCCAATAGATGCATTTTATGTAAGAAGCATGAGGAAATGACTAATCATATTTTTATTCATTATCCTTTTGAAACTACTCTTTGGAACAATGTTCTTGCAAGTTTTAATCTTCAATGGGTCACACCAGATAATATTCAGGATTCCTTAAAGCAATGGAAATCTCTTTTCAAGAGAAAAAGAGTGGAAAGTCTTTGGAATATCTCCTTTCCCCATACTATATAGACCATTTGGCATGAAATGAATAGCAAAATTTTAAAAAAAACTTACAACAATACTAACCAAACTAGTATCATTCTATTCTCTAGGATTAGAGAAAATATTTCCATTTGTAAAATCAAGGAGGATCAACAACCTTATAATATTGAAGAGGATATTGCTATCAGATGAAATTTATTTAGTTTTAGACTCTTCTACTATGGACAAGATTAACTATAGGAAAATTGTAAAATGGAAAAGTCCTCCTTTAAGTTGGATAAAACTTAACTTTGATGGGGCTTCAAAAGGTAATCTAAGAATTGTTGGAGGGGTAGTAGTCTTCAGAGATAGCAAAGGTGGTTTCATTTTTGCCTATGATGGAAAAATGAGAATCTAGTCAAATCATTATGCTGAATCTCTTGCTACTCTTTGGGGTCTTCACTATGCTAAATATTTGGGTATTAACAAGCTCCAAATTGAAGGAGATTATTTAAACATCATTAGGTGTCTCAATAACTCCTCCACTCCGAGTTGGACCATTAAACATTTTATTAATGAAGGAATTTTGATATGTAATTATCTTATTAAGACTAAAGTTTCACACATCTATAAAGAGGGTAGCCAAATTGCTAATCTCTTATCTAATGTTGGTGTTCAAAGTAACCAACTTCTTAGATGGACTGATTCACAAATCATGCCTGAGCACTTCATAATCCAAATTCATAATGAGATAAGCATGTGTTACTTCTAATCATAAGGACACTTATTTGAGTTATTATTTTTTTCACATTGAGACATGGAGCTCCATCATTTTAAGGATCATGAGTATCTCTCCCTTCATTTGGAAAGATCATTTCCATATGCTTTTCATTTCTATCTCTAGCATCCTTAGTTTCCTCAAGCAAGAGTCTCTTTTGGTTTCAGTTGTAGTTTCCATCAAGATGGGTGACAAACATCTCAAAATCGAGGGTACCTTCAAAAAATCCTTGGAAAATGATAAAGAGTTATGGGAGCATCTACAAGTTAGAGGGTTTGCAAATTTTATCTACAAGGTTAGAGGGAATGACTCTCATATTTCCCAAAACATTGCCTAGAATTAGAAAGACAAAAGACTCAATATTAAAGGTAAGGATGTTTCCATCACTAAGGGTTTAATATCCTTCATCACAGGGCTCAATACTAAAGGTTATAATTTACAAGGAAATAGATGCAATAAACAACATGAACTAGACACTTTCATAGAGGGGGATGAACAACCGACTCTGTATCATGGAGGTTTTCTTAGAACATTTTTTCCTAAGCCATTCAATGAGCTTGTAATGATCATTATGCAGTTCTTGAATCTAGATGGATGGCACCATGTTATCAAAGTCTTCCATTTGGTTTTTTTGAACCATTTTATGCATTATATTATAGTGATTTTATCATTTTTTATTCTTAATTCTCTTGAATTTTCTATTCAAAAATTGCAAGTTGGGAAGTTAGCCACTCTCTCTCACTAGGCCATTATTTTTTGGTTGCATCTCCATTTCTTAAACTTGGCCTTGAGAAGCAATCCTTCCTTAACCCCTCCACCTGAGAACCCCTTTCCTTCTTCCTCTAAGCAAAAAAAGGGTAAGGGACATTTTTGAAGTTTTAAACAAGGACTCCAATAAAAGGGTTTTTTGTAATCACTCAAAATAGGTGAATAATTTAGATCATGAAAAGGCTAATGTAGTCCAAAGCCTTCTTTCCTTGAGCACCCCTTTTGATCAGGTCAACCTCAATTTTTTCCATAAGGAGCTGGAAAATCTAAAAAAATTGGTCAATAATGTGAGAAAAGAGATGAATACTCTCAATCACAATTATAAAAAGAAGATTAAGCACATGGATTGCAATGAGTATAACATTAAAATTTCATAAATTCATATTCATAATTTGAGTGAGAAGGTTAATATCCTTTATAGTAAGTTCACTAATTTGGATAATATCACTACTGGTATGGTGGATATTATTAATACCCAGACTACTCTCATTAGTGATATTTCTAATATTTTAGATAAGGGAGGTAGAGGCAAAATTTAGAAATATTTTGGGAAGGTCACTAATAATACCATAACTAGCAGGCTCTAGAACATGCATAGCAACATTAAAGAGATGAAAGACACCCTCAATAGGATTCATAACTACTAAGGTGTTATGTTTTTTGAGCTACTTTTTCTTCTATGCTACTAATTTTTAGCTTCTTTTATAGTAGCTCTATTGGTCTTGTTGTTTAATTTGTCTTAGACTATTTTTATTTGATTATCTAATTTTTGACCCTTTTTTAATAGGGTATGGAGGCCTACCAAAAAACCAACCTTTACCCTTATCTAAAAAGAAGAAGAATGCAAGCCTTTTTTCTAGCCCCAAAGATGAATGAATCCTATAGTCAAAGACATTATCAAAACTAAGTTGCAAAAAATCTTGGATGTAGGATTTGTTTACCCTATTTCAGATAGCTAGTGGGTCCCTCCCTTGGTTATTATACCTTAAAAAGGGGTAAAATGGTGTATTTGTGTAGACTATCGAGAGCTGAATGCTGCTAAAAAGGACCACTTTCCCCTACCATTTACTGATTAAGTACCAGATACATCAGCAGGAAAAAAGTATTTTTCCTTCCTAGATGGTTATAGTGGTTATAATCAGATATGAATATCCCCACAAGATCAAGATAAAACCAATTTTACTTTCCCTTAGGGAACCTATGCCTATGTTGTCTTTCCATTTGATCTTTGTAATTCCCCAACCACTTTTCAAGGGTTATTTTGCACATATTTTCTAACCTTTTCCATGACTATGTTGAAATCTGCATGGATGATTTCACTGATTATGATTAGACATTTAAAGAATCTCTTACCAACTTGGAGAAATTTCTTCAACACTGTAAAGACCACCAATTATCTTTGAATAATGAAAAGTGTTATATGCTTATGACTGAAGGGATTATGTTAGGACATCACATTTTGCTTATTGGAATTCAAGTTGATCCAACAAAGATACGTATCATTGAGGATATACCCACACTGAAGAAATATAAATATGTTAGAATAGTTTTAGGACATATTGGTTATTATAGATGACTCATCAAGGACTTTAGTAAAATTGCTACCCCATTGCTTGGATTACTTACTAAGGATGTTAAATTTACTTGCACTAATGATTGTCAAACCACCTTTCAGAAACTCAAGGACCTTATCCTAACAACTCTTGTTTTAAGGGGGCCTGATTGGAAGAAGCCTTTTCATATCCACATAGATGCATCTGACACTACTTTAGGAGTTGTCCTTAGCCAAAAAGATTAATCTTTTAGTTACAAAATCTATTTTATCATCAAGAATCTTCAAGGACTTGAGCTCAAATACACTATACTAGAGAATGGATTTATTTTAGTCATCTATGCCATCAATATATTTTAGCACTACATTATGGGTTACCAAGTATTCATCCACATGGATCATGTATCGATTAGGTATTTGATGAACAAACCTGCTTTAATAGGCAGGATAATTAGATAGTTGTTTTTGCTACAAGAATTTGACATTACCATTGTGGATAGACCAGGTAAGGATAATGTAGTATCAAATTTTCTATCTTGGTTACAAATGATGAACAAAGTCCTATTGTTGATTAATTTCTTGATGATCATTTGTTTGCATTAACTATTCAATCTCCTTGGTTCATATACATTGCTAACTATCTTTTTACAGGATCACTACCACAATATTTTTCACCAAAAAAAAGATAGTATTTGATCCAAAAGAGTAGACATTATTCCTAAATTATAGGATATCTTATTGTTATTGGACCAGATTCAGTTATATAAAGGTGTATCTGAGAATATGAAGCCTATGACATTCTCAGAGCTTTCCACAATGAACCTTATGGGGGTCATTTTGTTGTAAAATGGCTTGCTATGAAAATACTTACTACATGATACTATTGGCCTTCCTTGCATAAGGATGCCATGATGTATACCCCTAGACATGATCAATGTCATTACATGGGGAAACCCACCCACTCTAATAAAATGTCATTATAGCCACAATTGGTTCTAAAACCTTTTGAGAAGTGGGGACTTGATTTTTGTGGGTCCCATAGATCCTAAATCCAACAACAAGGAATATATACTAGTGTGCACTGATTATGTCACAAAATAGACTGAAGTCAAGGCCTTAACACATGCCTAAGATGAGAAAGTGGTTGAGTTATTATATGAAGAAATATGCACCCGCTATGGAGTTCCAAGAGAACTGGTCATAGACCAAGGACCATAGTTCACATCAGATCTCACAACTACCTTGGTAAAATAATATGAAATCAAACACAAAAAGTCCACCCCTTACCATCCTTAGTTGAATGGTAAGGTGGACATTACAAATAGAGAATAAAAAAATATATTCACTAAGATTGTCAACCTATATAGAAAATATTGGTCAACTCATCTTTTGGAAGCAGTTTGGGCTTACAGGATCACTTGGAAAACCACAACTAGTTTCACTCTTTATGAACTAGTTTATGGTAAAAAGCCTATTCTATCTATTGAGTTTGAGCATAAAATAGTAAAGATAGCACTTGAATTGGGCTTGGACCTATCCCAAGCTCAATAAAATAAGATCATGAAGCTAAATGTACTTGATAAACTTATAAAAGAAGTGCTTCATCACATTGAAATAGTGCAGAGATAACAAGTGGGTTGGTATGACAGGAACATCAAGACTAATAACTTATAACCTGATGATTGGGAACTTCTCTTTGATTATAAATATAAAGATAATAAGGGAAATCTTTAGTCTAGATGGCTTGGGCCTTATGAGATTAAGAAAGTTTTTTATAATAGAGCTATGAAGCTCATGCCCATTAACTCTATTCAGTTCTGCCTACTTGTTAATGGCCACAGGCTCAAGCTATACAAAAAATCTTTTTCCAAGGATAATTTCACTCACCAACTTCTTAAAGATCAACATTCATCTCTTATTCATGAAGCAAACCAAATTGTTCCTATAGCTAAAGGGTATTTATGTAAACCCTTCTCCAATATTTTCTAATAAAAATAAGCTTCATGCAACTAGGAACAAGCCATTCACAATGGTTTGATTCAAGCTTAATAAAATCCTAACTCCTAGACTTCTCCAATTTTAGTTGATTTTGGATAAAAAAATATACAAATTTTTTTATAAAAATCAGTAATGAAAACCTTCAAGCATTGTCGATCGCTGTTAAATAAAAAAAACTAGGTCATTGACTGATCAACCAACAAAAACATAAAACATCAAAATCCATAAAAATAAACTTTTATTTCCATATGTTTGCTTACATATTTATTCTTTAGGATCAAAAAATCACTTTCCTTTTTCTACAAGATAATTTTTTTGTTGTTGTAGGTCAATTCTTATTGCTACAAGACAATTTTTTTGTTACAAGACAATTCTTGTTGCCATAGGAAACATTTTTCTCACTACAGGATGAATTTTTTTCACTCCATAATTCATTGCATTACTAGAATATAATCTCAAATGTTTTATGAATCACTCTTGCTTTCAACCAATGGTTGATGCATGCCTAGTGAACCTCACATTTTCCACTTCAACTAAGTACCTTTTGTATGACCCCATCACATCATGCTAGTAAGACTACCACCCTTTTTTGACATCATATCAACATCCTCATCACTCATGAAATAATATAAAGGTACTCTTTAATTACTAAGGTAATTATTTATACTTATTTCATTACATAAGTTTCAATTATTCTCTAGAATATGGTTATTAATGTTATTAAAAAATTCCATTAAAACGTTTACTTGAGCCATCCTGATAAAATATTCTAGCTCATCTGATTGACATGACCATTAAACATTATCTCTATCATATCTATCCCTTATAATTTCCATAAGCCTTCCACATGTGCCAGCTACATCCCTTGAGGATAAGTGACCACATTTAGTTGGGGGGATTTTCCATAATCTAAATCTATTATTTCTCTTCCAAAAAGAAATTGAAATCTCAAAACATTCCTTTTTGAGTTATCCCCATCACCACCTTATCTTTTTTGTAATAACACAAATTTTACAACCAAAATTTTATCCTACAACATGGAAGGAGACCTGCTCAAGCATGAGCCACTCAATATCTCTCCCCTAACTAGCAACCCAAAAATGATTTTATTATTTTAGAATGTAGGCTGGGTTCAATATTTTGAGAATCTAAATAATTTTTACCAATGAGTTACATAGGAGTTTTTCAAATCATTATATAAAAATTTGGAAAGAGTCAAAGGAATGAAGATAAAATTAGTGAAAATTATCATCAATAGGGTAACTGGATGACCCATAATAAGAGAATTATGGTAAGAAAAGTTTGATGCATAAGTAGAAAGGTAGAAATTCAATAGAAGGGATGAAATATTAAAAACTTAAAGGCAAGGAACTTCACATTTGTCATTACCAAAAATATGGGCAAGAGTAGCCTTATTCATATTTAGATACTTTACCTATGAAGGAAGATACTCCATGATGCATGAAGTTCATTTCAAATTTATGAACCACCTATGGCATGGTATTACAATAAACATTCCTAATTTATTACTTAATATTCTCACAAGAATGGTAGATGCATTCCAAAAAGATAACCCCAGAGTCCTCTCTCATCATTGTTTAATTTAATTAATTGTACAAGATTGCCTGCATAAGACTAGGCCTAATGTGAATTGGGAAGATTTTCTTCAATTGCCTAGAAGTGCAGAAAGTGATAATGATGAGGAAGAAGAAAAAGAAGAGGTATAGGTAGAAGGAGAAATTGAGGCAGAGGAATAAATGGAAATAGAAGAGGATCCTCCTATAGTTACACAATAGATTACAAAAGAGTATCCTCTTACAACCACATAAAAACCTATAAAAGAGGATCCTCATATAACTACACAAGAACTTGTAGCAAAGATGAGCCTTGTGGATGAAGCTTCAATAATAAATAAGACCAAAAGGAGGATTAAATTGATCCTCCAACCTGAATTTGAGGCATCCAAAGAAGAGCTTCCACCTTTAACCAAGGCCCCTAAAAAGGCCAAGGTTACATCTAGTCTTCAAAGGTCCCATAGATTGAGAGGAAACATGAGAGGGAGGCTAGGAACCAAGACTTATTTTATTATAAAAATCACTAGAGAATCAGAAGAAGAACAAGCTAACATCTTGGTTACCAGTAATGATGAGGCACTTGAAGCATCTAGTTTTGATGAGATGGAAACTAATAAGGAAGAGGAATATCTCCAAGAAAAAGAGTATTTTCAAGAAGAAAATGTACATAGTTATGAGGAAATAGAACAAGCAAGACAAAGTATTGAATTATTGTAATAAAACCAAGTGTAGAGCCGCATAGAGAAAAAATAATTGAATCAAGCTCCTATGTCAATATAATAATAATTTACTACCTAGGAACAAGATCTACAAGAAACTAAATGTCTCAGAAAAAAGCTACATGACCAATCAAGGAATGGTCTAGATGCACTTATTGAAGCAACTTCTTAGATTCAACCTCTAGCAGATAGCCATCCTATATATGGTATCTCATAACCTCCTATAGTAGGGAAACGTTAGGTAGAGTCCATAATTGACCAAATAATCAGGTATAGTTCTTTATTTACCATTTCTTCTGGAATGATGATATGGATAGACAATTGGTATAAAGAATCTAGATAATTAATAAGAGAAAATAAGAGATTAAATGAAGAATTCATAACTAGAGAAGAAAGGATCTCCATACTAAAACACAAAATTGAAGATTTGGCTAATCTCACTCAGGCAATCCTTGATTGTAGGCCTCCCACAAGGGTGTATTCAATTTACCTTGAATAATAGTGGCATAAATTTAAATTCATGTGAATTTATTGTGATTTTCCATGTGAAATACTATACCCTCTCTCTTTTTTAAAAATATACAATACAAGCTCACAAGAAGAACAAACACAATTGTGTGAATTTTATCTTCATAACTATGATGTGTCATATGATAGAGAATGGAATCCCAACTTGTATGTTGGAGGTGTCCTTTTAAAGGCACTCTTAGAATATCTTCTGAATGAGCATAGGAGAGGTTACAAGATGATAGAATATAAAGAAAAGGAAAGACAAAGTCAACTAATTATCAGAGGAGAATCGGTAACACCTAAAGTTGTGTTATTAGAATAGGATGACATTATGCTAAGAAAAGAAGTAAAGGCTTGGTTTACTAAAAATAATGATGAAGCTTAGGATTTTTATTTGGGATTAAGAACTTATATCAAGCCATCAACATGATAATCATGCTTAGAGAGATGGAAAGAGCTCATCCCTAAGCTGAAGAAGAAGGATCCATACTCTCCTTTTAATTTCAAAGTAGATTTTGATAGAACAATAAGGTACATTCTAATTTCAGGGGATCTAAGAGCATAATTATTGAGTATAAAATTTCAGCCTCCTTTGTTTTGGTACCCCATACCAGATTGGTAGGACAAGACTCCATTAGATGCAACCAAGAAAGTTAAGAAATTGACAGCTTTATAAATAAAGACATGGATTCTATGCTCATCTATCTAGTGGTGTCATTGATCCTGTATATTTAGAGTTATCTGTGAGTTTAAGATGAGAAAAATCTTAAGTTAGGGGGTGTGATGAACCCTAGAATTCTCATGCTTTTTGTCCACATTTTTCATATTCACCTTTTTAACTTACCATGTTTTTGAACCATTTCCCATAATCTTATATCATAAGATAGCCATATTTTGCAATATCATTATGTTATCATGTATCTTTGAATAGTTAGACTTTTGTCTTGAAATTCAATTATGTAATATTTATATTTTAGTATAGGGTTATTTTATTTATAATGTGTTTAAAATGTGTTTGAATCAATATGCACATTCAAAAGAACATTTCATGGTATACCCTATAGCAAAGTAAATTTCTCATGGAAAAACATTCTACAACCACTATATGATTGAAGTTGAGAGAAAACAGACCTTGATTCCAAAATCAACCAACTCAAATAAGTTATAACAACATTCATAGAATGTAGTGAAGAAATTCAGTTAAAGTTGAACAACTTGGATTTTCCTGAAGCAACATCACAAGTTCCATATGAACGATAACTTTAGTAGAAGGAATTTTTTTTCATTCATCTTATAACTAAATGTTTCTTAATTTTAAATATATATATTTTTATTTAAGATAGTCTCCCCTATTGTATATATACATGCAACAACAAGGCTGAGAACTAGTTAGAGATAAATTAGAGATGTAGAGCATAAACATATTTTGTGAGACAACTATTGTTGTAATTCTCCTGTAACAATTCCTTACTACATTTGACTAATATGAGCAACTATTTTTGAGTCAATTTTATTATTTTAATAGGATGGATTGAATCTTGAGTTATAAGAGTAAGGGATCCCTTTGGAAGTATTGCAGTGATAATCTGATTTGTCAATTAGCTAAGCATGTTACTTATTATATTTATGTGTTGAGTGTTTAATTTTTAGTTGTGTGATCATTAGCTTTGTATGTGATTGTTTTAAGGAATCTTCCAAATAGAAATTAGTGTAATAATTTGATTCATGATTTTGTATGAGTGTTCAATTCAACATCTCATTCCTTGTATAATTTCCAACATCCTAGATTACAATCAATAGAATGTTAAATTAGAGGATTAAGTGTGCACATATAATGACATCATCTTATCAAGTTTACATCCTTAGGTTGACATTTAAATGAAGTAGAAGGTACATGTCTTTGGTAACTCTCATTTTTCATTAAAGATCAAGAGAATTATATTAGATAGTGAATCTATTACTAGTCATATGGCCCTACTAGTGGTGTCCTATGCTCTATCCACTAGAGGAGATGCTCTATAAAGTGGCTCTTTGCCTTTATTATGTTGATTGGTTGTTTATGTTCCATGCTTTCCTTACTCATAGGTGGATTAGTTTATTATACCATATCAGATGACTATGGTTTTGGGGGACCTAAATCTAAATCTACCTCTTAAATTATCTCAACTAGTCCCAACTTCTTCTATAATGCCATATCTATGTAACATATATGTCAGAATGATTTGTATGTTTCATATAGTAATTTATCATTAAGAGGGAAGATGAGTCTTCTAGAAAATATGTGTTCTACCTCTAAATTAGTTGGTTAATAGATCAATTATTGCATACATGATTTGAATTTTAATATGTAATCATTCACTATTTATGACTTACCCTGGTGTAGTGAAGGCAACCTCTCATATGTGACTCGAGGTACCTTATTCTATATGTAATGCATGAGAAAGAGGTCCCTTATTCTAGCTCATCATATGTATGTAGTGAACCACTAGGGATTAAATGATGAAACCAATTTAACACTTCACCCTGTAGAGTCTATTGAAATAACTATAAGAGAATCAAACTATGAGTGACATGTGTCATATCTTTTTGTAGGATTGAAGGTGAAAATATGGATCTTCATGTCCATTTAACTTCAATAATACTGGTATATGAAATTTTGGTGGTAACTTTGTATTGAAAATTTTTCATGGGATGAGATTACCATGGATGGTATTAGAATCAACCCAAGAGTAGTATGCTTTACTTTCTAAAGTGAGTTGGTATACTTGTTATTGTAAATCACCCACAACATCCATCAAGGATATTACATCTTATGAAGTTATATTAACATAATCAAGGGGTTAATTTAATTATTGAATATTATTATTAATGGTAGTCATTGGTACACTACATCAGAGAACATTTTTAGAGAGATTTGGTTTTCTCAGCATAACCTTTGGAGGGGTGATAGCTTGGACCTGGTGAGATGAAAATGGGCTATCACACTCAAGGATGTTATAATGTTAAACAAGTTCTAATGTAGTAAGGAGGGATGATGGATATTCATTGGTATCTCTTATATTATTAAATTGTAAAGAAGTGTCACTTGCTAATGGACTATAAGATACATTATTATCATGCGAATGTAGACTTTGTAAATTATGAACATAAGTATAAATTTGTTTTTTTATCTAAAGGCATATTATCATTTGAACTAGCATTTGATAATCAATCAATTTGAAAATGAGAGATGGGTGAAGTAGAGAAAGAACTATAAGGACTAGACTCAATGTCTTCTTCACCAAAATTAGAGTAATCATTGTTATTCAAAATTTTATCAAAATCAAAGTATAATTCACTTGTAGAGGTAAGAGTAAAATAATTATCATTCACATGTTCACTAAGAGAGAGAGTAGAATAATATTTTAACTTTTTACTACTATGCAATATATCATCATGTGTAGGTGCAATGCAATGCATGTCTTTATTAGTTATGAGTGAAATGCATGTATGATCATTGGTTTCAATCTTAGATTCAAGTGTAGAAGAATTAGCAATCATGTTTTCATTTGGCACATTATGACATGTAGGATGAGAGTTAGAGATATTTGAATTATCTACATTTTTCATAGAATCATTGTGTTGAGCTTGAAATGTAAAAGAAGGTGATAAAATAATCTCATCTACTTTAGTTTGTGCATTGGTAAAAGGTGTAATATCATTTGGACATGTTTTTTCAAATCAAATTAGTAAGGGTAGAGAATGTGCATTTTGTTTTTCTATGCTAGGAACATCATGTATAATTTTACTTGAATCATGCATAGGTAAATTAATTTTATTATTCTTATTTTGCTTTAATTTGAATAATGATGTAGCAAAAGTGGTTGAAAAACTAGGATCACATTAAAAAAAAACTACCTATAAGAGGCTCTTTTGGCCTTATATTTTTAGTTTGATTTTGAGAAGTAGGAGAAGAGAGAGGAGAAAGAAAAGAATATGCATTTAATATATCCTCATCAATACTTTCATTATCATGCTCATAATTTCATCATATCCATCTTCGTATCAATAATAATCATCATCATTATAAATGAAATCATTATTATGTGCTAATGTAAAATATTGAAAATTTGTCCATTCATTCTTCAAATTATAATAAAAGGTTATAAATTCATCAATTGGGTGAGGGGCAAGAGGCTTTGTAGACGTCATTTTAAACTTGCCAAAAAAGAGAACGTAAATAAAGAACAACAAGCACACAATAGGTAGAATGTAATCTAACATAGGTATATTTACAAATTTACTAAATATGCATCCAAATGAATGGAAAAAATTATAATTTTATTTGAAACCCTAAGTGCTAATATATGGATGTATAAGGACCTAATATGCAGATCTACAATTTTTTGTAGGGTTTTATAGACAAAATTTAAAGTGTATTAAATTAATCAAACCCTATTGGAGGATTGATTTGTATTAGTAAGAATGTGAAAAAATCAAGATTTTATAAACTCTAATTTATTACACAAAGATGGAGAAGTTAAACCCTAAGATGGAATTATGATTTTAAATTAGTATTCGAAATAAGTCAAGTTCACCAAATGTTTTAACTATTTAGGACTTAGATATGTATATCCTAGGTTGTTAAAGGGTTTGGGTACAAAGGGTAAATTCACAAAAATATTTCAAATATATTTATCAAACTAATTTATCTGAGGTGTATGCACAGTGAGAAAATTGACTTATCTAGAATGAAATAGGCATAGTCAAATGTCAAGAAGGTTGGAACAAGCTTGGAAATCAGTCATGAGTCTTTCATTTTGAAACTAGGATTGAAAACTACCTTCACACGGTAACATGGATAGGAGGATAATAACACACCATGCTAGTGTCCAAGGTATCGCGCTAGTGTCCTTCTATGTAGGAATTTCTTGAGACTTCTAAGGGTGCTATGAGAGGATTTTATAGATATGTAGGTGAGTTTTGAGATTTTAATACTTCATTTATGTCATTGTTTTGTTGAATATTTTATAAAACCTATTGAACACATGTACACATGAAACAACAACAAGATCAAATGTTAAAGGAAGAGAAAAACTAGGTTGTGGGATGTTACAATCATGCAGGATAGAATCCCTATTATCTTAGCCACTACCTACATTAACCCCAATGATAGGGGTCTTAGATCACATATAGTTCACCCTTAGGTAATGTGTATAATCAATGCATAAGGTATGCTAAAATGACTTTTGCTTAGGCCTTTCTTTGATCAAGCATTCAAATCTAGGCATGATTACCGAGTAATATGTAATATGTTGATCTATATTATTAATTGATTTGATGTAATTATGTGCAAAAATAATAAGTTCTAGATGTAAAATGCCTTGTGAGGCTCTTTATATAGAAATAAATTTGATTTGAATGTAAAACCCTCATTTGCTGGCCAACAAGATATAAAAAAAAGATAAAATCATAAGAGAAGACTCAAGGAAGGGTTAGGACCCAAAACATGTTGAAAAAGTGACTGTTGGACACTAGAGGTGAACTGGACACTAGCACATTGCTCTAGTGTCCAAGATAATGTTAGTGTATTGGGAACACAAAACTAGGTAAAGAATGTGTAAAACAATGCAAGGGGCCTATGATTGGGATGGGATGACATAGGACCATTTAAGGTGCAACAAACATGGAAAATAAGTCATAAGAAATATCAAAAGACCCAAAATGACCACGTGAACAAGACTCACATTCATCACTAAGACCTTCCCATGAAAGAGCAACAAAAGACATAGTATTTATTGTTACTTGACCAAATTAGGGTGTATAAAATATATTATTATTATAATATATATTATATTTATAATCATTATATATACATATAGAATATAGAACCTTAATGTCTTGTCCTTGAGTTAGTGACATTTTACTGATGGTTCAAATGGTAAATCAGATGTGGAGCCCTGCAACAATCAAATCAACTCTCATAACATCTTCCTCTACCCTTGGCAATAGAAAATTTCCAATCAATGATGTTGACTCGTTATAAATTGTGTACCATTCTATAATGGGTGTAGTTCATACAAATCCATTGGTTACCTTGAATCCAAGGCTAGTGTATGATATGGGCCCTCTAGTTTATGATACCACCTAAAATACCCTATCATTGCCCCTCACCATCACCACTCAATGCACCTTCAATTATTTTACCACTTGCATGTTTCATACGGCTTTGCCCTTCCCCAATAATTATCCATTTCTCAAAATCATTGTGAAATAGAACATATTTTCCCCACACAACACATTCACATGTCGTATGAAGAAACACACAACCTCATTTTCTACTATTACCTCCAATAACAAATATAATTTTTTTAATTTGCTTAATCCTTTATACATAAAAATGAGATGGTATCAGCAATCATACCAATTTACACTCCCTTGATTTACAAAACCCTACTTTACAAAAATAATATATTACATCCTTACACCATAACTTGTAATTTTGGGGCAAATGATAATTATATTTAAATCATGGAATTGTTAAACGTTGGGCTTTGGTTATAGAATTCAAAACTAGTATCACACCTCAATTGTATTTTATAATTTTCAAGGTCATTTTAATTAGAACTTGGAGAAATAATGACCATAACAAAAACCTATTTTTAAACTACTATTCTTCATCTTGCAATAATCATGTTTGACATTTGCCTGATTTATCATTTTATGATTTATTGAACATAATTTACGGTTTATTTTTTACCATACAATAATAATCAATAGTTTGAATAAACAATAGTTCATGAAATCTTTTTTTGTATGGTTCATTCAATTTCTTTTTTATCCTCTCCATTTTAAATAAAAGGGCTTGACATTTACATGTCTTATCATCTTATCCTTTAATGAAATAATTTATTTGTTGAATGACTTAAATCATATGGTCTAAAAATTTCTCTCCCATGCAATAATAAATGTTTGACATTTACCTATCTTCTTATCTTATCTACTAAACAATTCATTCAATTTCTTTGTTGTAAAATAATTCACACTTGCTAATTGCAAAGATTATAAGTTAAATGCACAATGATTCATAAAATTCTATTTTGTGTAATAATTCATGTTTACTGATTGCCATTTATTGTGCCAACATTATTTTCAAAGTTTTCATTATTCTCCTAAAAATCCCCTATAGTATTTTTTTTGTTTCTAACATTCGTAGAATATAATTGTTAAATAGTGAACTTACGAAAGTGTTAACATAGGTCAGGATTAGTTGGATGCTTAAGCAATATAATTAATTTTATCTAACATCGGCTATCATATGTAACTATTATTTTAGTCTGATCAAAACATTTAATGTTTTTTTAAAAGTGAAAGTTATGTCGGAAGAGATGATGTAATTTTTGTTTTTGGTAAAATGAAAAATTTTAAAGTGAAAGAGTATAAATTGGTAATTGTACTTCACTTAAAATTCATGAATGTTTACTCGATATCATATTTTATGAATAAATTTTCAAGCAATAATAATCTAAGATTTATAGTAGATATGATGGTGTAAAATGAGGTTGTGTGTTTCTTCATACGATAATGTACTCTTTGACAAAGAGATGTTTTGTTTCACAGTGATTATGAGTAATGACAAAATGTTGGGAAAGAGAAAGGCCATACAAATCATGAAAATGATTAAATATTTCAAAATGTGTTATACAATGATGATAAATATCAATGGAATGATATTTCAAGGGATGGACTCAAAAAAACTAAAATAAACACACACACAAACTTTTGTAACATATTACTTTTATAATATATAATATATTAATATATTATATAATAATAATTGAATAATGTATATATATAAATTCATTTTACACCATCTCTTATATTATAAAATATAAAATTATTCTTGCTTAATATTTTGTACACAAAGATGTGAGTGGCGCTACAATGATACAATAATTTTTGACAAACCTATGATAGTAAGCAATTATCCCCAAAAATATCTTTAGTTGCTTGAGTGTCTTAGGAATCGGCCAATCCACCATTGCTTAGATTTTTTTAGGATCCACTTTTTCTCTTGTATGTGAAACCAGATGACCTAAGTACACAACCTCACAAGCTCCAAAAGTACATTTGGAAGGTTTGGCATACAATTGACATTGTTCTAAAATTAAGAGTACATGTTTCACATGGTGCAAATGGTCTTCCCAAGTTTTATTGTAAATGAGGATATCATCCAAAAACACCAAAACAAATTTAATTAAAAATGGCCTAAAAAATATTCATCAAACTTTGAAAGGTGGATGGTGCATTTGTTAGCCCAAAAATCATAAACAAAAACTCATAATGGCCCTCATGAGTCCCGAAAGTAGTTTTATGTATGTCTTCATCACAGATCTAGATTTGATGATACCCAAAACACAAATCTAACTTGGTAAAACAAAGAGCACTATTTAATTCATCTAGAAAATCATCAATGATAGGAATTGAGTTCCTTGTAGTCAAGGCACATCCTCCAAGTGTCATCTTTCTTGCACACCATGACAACTGGTGAAGAATATTCACTTTGGCTATGGTGAATGATTCCTGTATCCAACATCTCCTATACCATATTTTCAATTTCACTTTTTTGGGCATAGGGATACCTTTATGGCCTGATTTTGGGTGGTATACTACCAAAACTATTTTTGATAGCATGATCATGCATGTAGTTAGGTGGAAGTCCTTTAAGCATGTCCCCAAAAATAACTGAATGGGAATCAATCGCCTATTGCAAATTAGGAGATGTAGATGGTTGATTTGGATGAACTTCCATGGAAAAAAAGTGAGCTACAAATTATTTAGCACCATTTTAGAGAATCTTTATCATTTGATGGGAGCTAACAAGTTTTGGAGATTTAGCCCTTAATCCCCTTAGTTCAAATGTCCTTCCCTCAGAATGAAAATGCATGAATAATTCTTGGAAATTCATATCAATAGTGCCCAAAGTGGCGAGCCACTATACTACCAATATAATTTTAGCTCCTCCCATGGGAATGACAAACATAGGATAATCCAAAAAGTAGTCTCCCATGGCCAGCTTAATACTATGGCATTTTCTTGAATAGTTGATAGTACCACCATCTATATTCATGACCTAAAATTTTGGAGCAGGATAAATGAAATAATTTAAACAATACACCATGCTATTGTTGATAAAGTTGTGTGTGTTCCTAGAATTAATTATATTAGTGACCTTTTGTTTCTTTAATAAACCCACCACCTTAAGAGTTTAGAGAGTACTAATACATGAAAGGGAATGACAATAAATAGTAGGCTGAGAGTCTTAAAATTCCTCCTCAGACATTATTCATCCTCATAAAGTGCCTCCTCATCATTGTCATCCTCATTGGTACCTTTGATGTAAAATAACTTCTTTTTAGCACAATGATGGTCTTTGCTCCATTTGTTGTTGCAACCATAACACAACCCTTTGGCTTGCTTCTCCTCAATTTGTCAAGGTGTTAGTATAGTGGTTCAAGGATATGATGGTGCTAGAAAGGTGTTATCACAACCAGTAGTGAAGGTTTTCATTTGACCATCTTTTTTTCCTCTACCATGCATGCCTATGGTATAGCTTCTGATACAGATGTTGGGTTAAACATCCAAACCTCCAATTGGATGTTATCTTTGAGGCCACCCAAAAATAGATCCATCAAATTTTTCTTAGTGATTCCTTCCACCCATAAAGATAGATTATAAAACTAATGAATATAATCCTTCATAGTACCCATTTTCCATAGTTTGGCTAACTAGCTGAAGTAGTTCTCAAAGATATTAATCTGATAATGAGTTAATGAATCATTAGTGAAAATAGACCATGTAATAGGAGCACCATTATTTTTCTTTTGAACACACAACCAATGATACCAAATGAATTACTCAAGTTCTAGATACAGAGATGCCATTATCACCTTCTAAGAATGAGGAGTTTGATGCAAATCAAATAAATGTTCAATTTGGGTAATCCAAGTGAGAGGATCTGTACCATCAAACTTATGCATGTCCACTTTGGGCAACATCAGTTTCATACCAAATTGGAGTTGTTAGTGTTGATAGGAGGAGATCTCAAATGATGAAGTGGAGGGTTGTTTGACTATAGCTAAGATGAAAGATCAGCCAATGAGTTAGTGATCTAATTTAATTTATTGTGAACCCCATTAATCTCTTTGTGCATCCCTAAAACATCAATTTGAACTGTAACAAAGTCATCATGCCATACCAAGCCCTTTATGTCAACCTGAAGTTGAGAAATCAATAGATCTAAAGTTCCAGATTCCATGTCACTAGTTGAAGGAGTCTTAGGAGTTTCTTGCCCCCATTTTCATCCCCTTATAGAAGGGATGGCCATATATAAAACCTAGGATAGTTTTTACCCTAAAAAAAGTGTACTAGGAGATGGTCCCATTATGATCGCCTTGCCAAGATGAATCTAACTACTACCTTTACACTCTAAGGTAAAAACATTTGGCACCAAAAAGTGTACTTTCACCCTTTAAGGAAATGATAAGTCTCTCCTCATTCAAATGGCATAATGGAACCACCTCAGGGCTGTGGGTGACCCAAATTTGAGGTGGATCTCTAGATTAAGGCTAGTTCCCTTGATGTACCACTATAGATCAAACCTACTACTAACTTTTGGGGGGTGAAAAGGGAGAAGGATATCTAAAAATAAATATAATATAAGGGAGGTGATATATAAAATAGATGATATAATCACACCACTTAAAATGCACTTGGAACTAAAGAGAATCCTACACATTCACTTCATCCAATTGAACACTCATCTTCTACATCAATGTTTCAAGCATGGGGTCTTGAAGAGAGCCTAGGTTAGGAGGAATTAGACAATAGGCCTTATATAAAAACTAATTAATAAGCTACTCACTACACCTATAATCCACATTAGACACTTCTTGCTGACTTGTAAAAGAGAGCTTTCAAAATACACAAGGCATTAAGAAGGATAATATGACAAGGTTAGAAAAATACACTTGTACAAGAACAAAAACCATAACATGCACTTAAGGAGATCATGAATGAGGTAAAAATAACATTATTTATTAGTTAAAGTTAAAAATTGAGTAGGGCTTTGCCATACTCAAGTGGAGAGATTCGTATAATAGTAAAAAAGGTTAGTATTTATAGCAGTTGTGAGATAAGAGAGAGAAGGTGAAGCTCAAGAGTCACTAAGACACTTTTAAATAAATAATAATGAGTTAACATATCATGGAATCAATAATGAGATAGGTATTGTAAGGAAAATATGGAAAAATGTCTCTCAAATCATTAAGCTTCTCCATATGTGGTGTAGATGTTATTTTGCTTGCACATGAAACTGCCCTCATTATTTTCCTTCAGAAAACTACCTCATCACTAAATAGGTTCAGGTTTGATGATTGATATGAGGGGGAGGGGTTACTAAAAATACCCTACATGCATTGGAATGGTCCCTAATCATCCACATTATTTTGTCTATGATTTATCATCTCTAATAGTTACAACTAACTCATTCTCATGCACCTCTCACACTTGGCATTTCAAATCCTTCCAATTCTACAA
The DNA here is from genome assembly GCA_037957365.1 of Torreya grandis. Taxonomy (NCBI): domain Eukaryota; kingdom Viridiplantae; phylum Streptophyta; class Pinopsida; order Cupressales; family Taxaceae; genus Torreya; species Torreya grandis. Next base: position 5,693,275 of record JARHVA010000244.1, read on the forward strand.
TATAATCCATTCACAAGGAGTAATGCCACTTTTTAATAGTTTCCAAGTCATTGGATTAATGAATCAAGCCTTAAAAGGCTTCCTAATTAGAGTTTCAACATTTTCACTAAGTGTTCATTGCTTGTTCACTTTGACTGGCTAAGATGAAGAAGGTAACAGACACACTTAGGAGTTTATATAGATCCATATATGTACATGAGGACTTATAACAAGTCCCAATCTCTCTCCTAAAAGTGGTTGATGTTTTGAAACTTTTCCATACTTGTAAAACACATAAATCTATCAAAATAAGCATTATTGTACCTCTTTTGTATGGGTGTAGTATAACTCAGTCACATGGGGAGGAACACTAAAGAGTCTTCTATATATTCCAATCATCTCCCACGCCTTTATACCCCATTTTTATGATCCATTTTCCTTATCTTCCCAATCGAGTCGTAGTTGGGGTTTGTGAGGGTTTTAGAGAGGTCTCTGGTCTTAGTTTTTATTCATAAAGGCTACATGTTAGAATTATATCACAATTCCACTGAAGGATTCCTAAGGAACCTATATAACCTCCTTTAACAAATTGAGTCTCCATGCAAAACCTTACAGAAGTTCCAAGCATTCAAACAGGACCATTCAAGTTCCTTAGCAGTCTGCATAGGCCTATATGCACTTTAAGCCAAGAAATGGATTCTTGGTGGATTTATCTACAAATTGAAGGTTATAACATACCTATAATGATCCCAAAATCATTTTCTAACAATTTTTAGTGCACATTTTAACCCAAAATAAAATTTGATCTCCCTTTAGATGTTAGGTTTAGTGTTGGTTTTATAACATGTCTGTAATTTAAGGATAAAATGGCCTTCTTCCTATTTTAATTACATATAAAAGGCTCAAAATATCTAATAATATCTCATAGACATGTTATAACTTTTTATATAGACTATCTAAGGCTTTAAATATGAAAGGATCTCAAATTGGCTACTAGGCCTTAATTTTGCCCATTATGGTTAACTGTAACCCTTGTAGCTTAGAGCACCTTGCTTAATTTATATCTCTTGTGAGGTGTCTATCATGTTTATAAAAGTTTATTAAAATTCCAAAAACCTTATTTCAAGGTTTCCTTGGCTTATAGTCTCAAATTCCATCCCCTTTGTTAAAGTGCAGGGTCTGTGCATGAGGGAAAAGTGCCTCATGTTTGAGACAAAATAGGGGGAAATTTCACTATTTGATCTTAAAACTTGAGTATTGGATGGGATTATAAAACTCCCAAGGATTATATATACCAAAATTTATCTCCTAAATTTAATTATAAACCTTCTAACTTTCTCCATCTTTAAGACAGGGTTTGCCTAGGAACTGCTTGCAGGGTACTTCAAGAGTCAGACTATGTTTGCTCACTTTAGGTCATTGTTAGGCTTTGTTTGGATTTTAAAAAATTATTAATAGCCATTTTAGATACCTTATATGGTTACACACTACATAATTCCTTTATAAATTACCCATATATTCCATTATATCTCAAGACAATGCCTATTTTTGGGACTAAGACATTTTCCTTAAAACTTTGGTTTGGACTAAGTTACTTTATCCTCAAGACCCTGTAGGTTTCCTTTATTGGTTGGTATTAGTTACAATGTAATTATAAATATTCATGAACCATGATAACTACTAGAGTATGTGATTAGTATTGTCAAGCTCTTAACCCCCCTCACACTTAGGTTTACACAACTGAGTTGTTTATGCTCACTATTATCTCAGTCCTTCTTAGCTAGTTGTAGGTGTTTATTGAACTTATCCACTTGGTCATGATGTCAATAAGTTCTTTGAAACCTTATTGAGGTTAAAAAATATGTGTATCATCTTGAAAACACCTATATGCTTTATTTGAAACTAAACTATGCTTTTCCTTGGGTTGAGACACTTCCTTAGTGACCCCTGTTGTAGGTGCTTATTAAGGTCACATGTTTAGATTGAGGGTGAGTGTGTGAGGTAAACATATTTAACTCATATTTTATTTTTTTGATCTTAACTTATAACCTCACACTCATTCATTGGAATAATTTGAACATGATGTTAGGGATAAGTTCCAACTTTGAGTGATAAGACTTCCTTTTGAGCTTAAAACTATAGACCTCTCTACCTACTCATAGTTGGTTGTAAATGGCCTTTTTATGAGTCATACACACCTATAAGGGATGCTTGACTATGTTGTTGCACCTTAGACCTCCTTCAAATCACTAATGTGCTCTCATACCTAGTAAGGCTCCTCAATCAAGAAAACATGTTTGAAATTGTCACTTCCAAGGAATAGGGTCACTTTTAGGTCAAAACTTACATATAACATTGATTGAGTTCAGTGTATCAAAGTGCATTTTTGGAGCTCCCATTAACTTTCTTCCATAGGTCAGTTTCTCACAACCTTTTGAGATATCTTTGTCCTTGTTAGGAACTATAAGGTGAGCATATTAGGACCCTTAAAAATACCTCATAGCCTCATTGCATAAAATCAATAGAACACTCAGGGGCTCTATTTCATGCTTTTAGGTAAAACATCCCTATATCTCAATCATCATTTCTTTGAAAGAAACCGTCTACTTTACATAGTAATTTGGCCTTTATGATATGTATGTTATGATCCCCTTATCATATCAATATCCCAAATAGGGATTCATCATGTTTTCATACCTCATAAGGTACCTCATACTCTATTGGCACCACCTGTAGGTGGCTAACAGTGAACAAGTATGATATTGTAAGGAAAATGCATGATTCTTATTCCATTATTTTTACCTTGATCATAAAATGAACCTTCATAATTAAAAAAATGAAATAACATTCGATTCCTTCATCTAAATGTGTAAAAAATCCTTCAAGGCACCTGTAGGTGCATATTTATAAGTATAAAGTAGTGAGGATGATCTAAGACCAAAAACAAGCCTAGAAGAGGCTTCTTGAATTGTTGAGACTTCCAAAACTATGAAGACAATTAAAAAACCTATGGAATGGCCCTGAGAAACACATAAAACATCCCAACTTGTCAAAACAAATCAAAATACTCTAGAATAAGCTCAAATAGGGACCCCTCATGGATGTGAGTGCATAAAAATCTTCTTGGATTCTTAGTAAAGGATCATAAAGGAGGACCCATAAAAATGAAACTTGTTTCCATGAAAAATGAAGTCGACAAAGACTCTTCTTAACCCCCAAGAGCATTCCTCCCAACTCCATCTGTATATACTATACCAAGCATTCTAAATTGACCCTTCTTGGCTTGTGAAGGAAAGAAAGGAGGAGAAAAAGTAAAAACTAAAATTTATGACCTTTTATCTAAAAAATAGTATGGTAAAGACCTTAGGGATTTGAAGAGACACTTTACTCATGTTTTTACCTAAAGGTGAGCTCACTAAGAATGCACAAGTGACATTAATAGCCTATTTTAAAGGAAAAATCCCTATTTTCATGCATGAAACTACTTCCTAACTTCCTCTGACTGATTCTTGACATGTTTTGACATACTCCAAATTAAAATCAAACTTGGTGATAAAATTCTCCCTTGACAAGTCCATCATTTAATGAACCCAAAATTGACCAAAAGACATTTTTTGCATATGAGACATGGTAAAGGAAAAAAAAATGACTTAGTAACACATTAAACAAATAAATTACCATATTAGGACAATTTTAAAGATAATTGAACCTTTGACTATGTTTGATTAGGGTTGACCAAAGTTGACTTTGGTTGACTAGATAAATACAAGGAAGATAGGCTTAGACCAAGGCTAGAGTAGGGATAGGTAAGGTATTTAGACACACTTGAGATAATTTTAGACATATGGTAACTTGTGAAAAGTTTAAATATATATGGGTTGACCCAATTTTACTAAAATTCAAATTTGGTCAATACTTTTAGCAATTCCTAGGTGTAACATGCTTGCCTATATTAAGGACCAGTAGCCTTATCCTATCCATTGGGAAAAGGGAGTCAAATGCACTCTAAAATAGCAGGATCAGACCTTTACTTGACTAAAAATATAGTTTATTGACCTAAAAACACACAAAGGAAAGGCAACACACACCAAAACTAAGGAAACACATGCAGCAAAGGCACACTTGTGCTACTAAGCACTTAGGGAACACAAGACACATTAGAAAACAAATTAATTATGTACATATAACCAAACATACCTTCCTTACTAGATCAAAAGGAAAGTATCTTGAATCTCCATACTCATGAGATGAATGAGGATGCCAACCATTCTTCTTCTTAGATGTAGTACTAGATGACTCATGTTTCTTTCTTGCTCCTTAGCTTGGCATGTCCTTTGATGGAGTCATCTAAAACAAGTCTCTAAGGTATATGAACTCTTCTTGAACTTGGAAAGGCATCTCATATTGCTGCTCCTTTATCTCATCATGGCAAATTTGCATCTCCATGAATGGAATATCTCCTTGAATGCCCATGTCTTCTTGAAAGGTCTCATTGCTCTTCTATTTTTTTACAACTTATTCAAAACCTTCAAGAAGTGTTGTGTTATAACACTCTAATAATGTTTCTTCTTCAAACTCCTTTTTGATGTTTTTAGGATCAACTTCACATGTGATTCTAGAATGAATTTCCAAACCATTTTCAAAAGATTCATAGTCATAATGGATTACTCCATTATGGTTTAGAGCCTCTTTATGATGATACTTCTAAACACATACTTGCTCCTCAATATCTTGGGTTTGTGTTCTTAGAAGTCTTGCCTTCTCACTATCTTCATATTCTTTGAACATTTGCATATATGTGTGCCACATGGATTTTTATTGAAACATATCGTCTTGCTTACCATGTCTTGTAGTCAGCTCCAAAGGAATTGTAGGCCCCATGAAACCTTTAACTTCATTGTAAATGTCTTCAAATCTATACCAAAATTCATCATCCTCTTTTTGATTAGCATCATGAAGGTGAAAAACAAGAGAAACTTATTCCTCTTTGGAATCCAAAAGAACCTATTCCAAAGGTTTTTCTTCACTACAAGTAAGGTTCTCTTCCCCATTATCATAATCTTATGTTTTTTCACAATAAGTTATCTCTTCCTCATGATCAATCCAATCTGAAATTTTAATATCCTTTTCCCTCTTAGTGATGCTAATACTATGCATCTCAAAACTAGGAACTTTAGCCCAATAAGGCTTCCAAAGAGAAATGTATTCCTCACCATTAGAAGGGTAGAATGGATTAGCTAGAGAAGGTGGAAAGATGGGTTCAATAACTTCATTGGATTAAATATTCTCTTGGATAGATGAGAACTCCTGCTTTTTGAGTTTCAACTCCTCAACTCTTTTGGCAAGGTTTTCTTGAAATAGCTTATCTTGTGGGGAAATAAGATATTCATTAGGAAAGGAAGTAAAAGAATGTTGAGATGAAGGTAAAATGCTTTCTTGAGGAGGGGTGGGAGGGGGTTGAATAGGTTTATATTCCTCTTCACTTCTAACTTCTCCACTTAAACATTCTTTTTCCTTCTTTCCACAAGCTGGCACTACCTCTTTCCATCTTGGGAAGCTAGGCTTAGAGGATTCTTCATGAGGTTGATATACAAATGGAGGGGTAAATGATAGGCTTAGGAAAATTGGGGTTTCCCTAGGCTTAGCATCTTGTCTCCCACTTGGGAAAGTAGGCTAGGAATCTCATTTTCTACTGCCATGATGGATTGTGTCAAATGTTGGTTTGCCAACTCAATCTCCTTGTCAATACGGGCCTCCAACATCAACTTTATTTTCTCAAAATCTTCTCCAATAATGTTATGAGATGGATAAAATTTCTCAAAATGGTTTCCTCCTTACTTTGGCTACTCTCTTGGATGTACCTCCAAGAAGGGAAACTTTGGGGAATGAATGAAGGACTTGGGGAATTTTGAAGCATGATTGGATTAGTATTTTGAAAAGGCATAGTTGACACACTTGAAGGCTGATGTGGGGTGTATTAGAGCTTCCATGATTGAGATTATTCATTATCTTTCAACCTTTCTTATATGTGTAAAATTAGACAACAAAAATCAAGCATTTCACCTGTACGACCTTGGAAATTAACTTTTTCAATGGGCATCCATTCTCTCTTGACTAGATCTAAATCATCCTTCACACTCTTGATACAAACACTATGGATGACTTGACCAAAACCATTTCTAGTATCAAGGTATAACATATAGTCTTTGTATCCAATGAGAGCCTTCTTAAAACTTGCAATGGACTAACTTGGAGAGGAACTAGGTGGACTAGGTGAAGCACAAGTTTGATAGGGCTGATTATAGGCAACATAGGATTGATAGGGATCATGACAAGATTGGCCAAGGACTTGTTCATATTGAGAGGGAATGGGAAAAGATGGATATGTCTCAACAACTTATGTTAAGATAAATTCAACATTAAAATAATCCATGAATCATTTGTGAGAAGTGGATATAACAAGAAAATAACTCAATTAGAGTACCTAGATTGCTTAACCAATAGATTTATGCTTGGAGTCACCATTGGTGCTTAGTGGAATTGCCTCCAAAGGATGATATCTTGAGGTTAACACCAAAACTCCTCAAAGAATGGACTATCCAGTCCTACCTAGTGTACCAAAAACTACTATCACTTGAACTTGTACCCCTTGAGGAGATGACAAGTCTCACCTCATTCAAGTGGTACAATGGAACCACCTTAGGGTTGTGGGTGACCCAAATTTGAGGTGGATCTCTAGATTAGGGATAGTTCCCTTGATGTACCACTATAAATAAAACTTTCTACTAACTTTTAGGGGGTGAAAATGGAGAAGGATAACTGAAAATAAATCTAATATAGGGGAGGTGATACATGAAATAGTTTGTCTACTCACACCACTTACAATGCACTTGGAACCAAAGAGAAACCTACACATAAACTTCATCCAATTGAACACTCCTCTTCTACATCAATGTTTCAATCATGGGGTCTTAAAGAGAGCCTGGGTTATGAGGACATAGACAATAGGCATTCTAGAAACATTAATGAATAAGTTACTCACTACACCTATAATCCACATTAGTCACTTCTTATTGACCTACAAAAGAGAGATTTCAATCTACCTAAGGCACTAGGAAGGATAACATGTCAAGGTAAGAAAAATACACTTATACAAGACCAAAACCCCTAAAATGCACTTAATGAGATCATGAATGAGGTAAAAACAACATGATTTATTACTTCAAGGTAAAAATTGAGCATTGATTCACCATACTCAGGTGGAGAGATCCATACAACAACCAAAAAAGCTAGTATTTATAGCATTTATGAGAGAAGAGAGAGAAGGTAAAGCTCAAGAGTCACTAAGATAATTATAAAGCAAGGAGAATGAGATATGTCTTACAAGGAAAATATGGACAAATGTCTCTCAAATCATCAAATTTATCCATATATGGTGTAGATGTTCTTTTTCTTGAATATGAAATTGCCCTCATGATTTGCCTTCAAAAACTACCTCATCACTATGTAAGGTCAGGTATGATGATTGATTTGAGGGGGAGGGGTTACTAAAAATCCCCTACATGCATTGGAATGGTCCCTAATCATCCACATTCTTTTGTCCATAAACAATCATCTCCAATAGTTATAAATGACTCATTCTCATGCACCACTCACTCTTGGCATTCAAAATCATTCCAATTATAAAATATGATCCATGCACAAGGAGTAATGACACATATCAATAGTATTCAAGTCATTAGATTCATGAATAAAGCCTTCAAAGGCTTCCTAATTGAAGTTTCACCATTTTCACCAAGTGTTCACTATTTGTTCATTGTGACTAGTTGAGATGAAGAAGCTAAAAGACACAATTAGGACTTTATATAGATCCATATATGGACATGATGACTTATAAAAAGTCCCAATCTCTCTCCTAAAAGTGGTTGCATCTTTTGAAACTTTTCCATACCTATAAAACACATAAATATGTCAAAATAAGCCTTATTATACCTCTTCTACATAGGTTTAGTACAACTTAGTCACATGGGGAAGATCCCTAAAGAGTCTTCCATAGCTTCTAATAATCTCCCAGGCCTTTATACCCCACTCTAATCCTCTATTTTTGTTATCTTCCCAATCAGGTCCTTATTGGGGTTTGTGAGGGTTTTAGAGAAGTATCTAGTCTTAGCTTTTGTTCATAAATGCTACATGTTAGAATTTTATCACAATTAAATTTAAGGATTCCTAAGGCCCTCACCAACCTCCTTTAATAGCTTGAGTCTCCATGCAAAACCTTAGAGAAGTTTCAAGAATTCAAACATGATCATTCGAGCTCCTTTAGCAGTTTGCATAGGCCTGTATGCAGTTTAAGCCAAGAAATGGCTTCTTAGTGAATTTTTATGTAAATTTAAGGTTATAACATACCTATAATTATCCCACCATCATGTTTTAACAAGTGGTAGTGCACATATCAACCCAAAATAAAATTTGATATCCCTTTAGATTCTAGGTTTAGTGTTGGTTTTATAACCTATCTGTAATTTAAGGCTCAAATGGAATTATTCATGTTTTAGATACATATAAAAGGCTTAGAAATATATAATAATATCTCATATAAATGTTATAGCTTTTTATATAGACTATCTAAGGTTAGAAATGTGAAAGACTCTCAAATTGGCTACTAGGCCTTACTTCTGCCCATTATGGTTGACTATAATCCTTGTAGCTTAAAGCACCCTATTTAATTTCTCTCCCATATGAGGTGTTTATCATGTTTTTTTGGGTGTATTTACAACTCCATAAACCTTATTTCAATTTTTCCTTGGATTCTAGTCTCAACATTCATCCCCTTTGTTAAAGTGTAGGGTCTATGCATGAGGGAAAAGTGCCCCTATCTGAGACAAAATAGGGGTCACTTCCCTTATTTTATCTTCAAAAATGAGTACTAGAGGTGATTTTAAAAATCCCAAAGATTATATATACCAAAATTATCTTCTAAATTTAATTATAAGCCTTCTAACTTTCTCCACCTTTAAGACAAACTTTGCCTAGGAACTACCTGCAGGGTACTTTAAGAGTTGACTATGTTTGCTCACTATATGTTATTATTAGGATTTATTTGTTTTCTCAATGATGATTATTATATAGTTTAGATACCTGATATGGTTACACACTACATACTTCCTTTATAAATTACCCATATATTCCATTAGAGCTCAAGACAATGCCTATTTTTGGGACTGAGACATTTTCCTCAAAACTTTGTTTTGGACTGAGTTACTTTATCCTCAAGACCCTGTATGTTTCCTTTAGTGTATGGGATTAGTTATGATGTATGAATTAATATTCATGAACCATGATAACTACTATACTATAGGAATATTATTGTCAAAGTCTTAACCCACCCTCACACTTAGGCTTACCAAACATAGTTCTTTATGCTCATTGTTGTCTCAGTCCTTCTTAGCTAGCTGTAGGGTTCATTGACTTATCCACTTGGTCATGATGAAAATAAGTGATTTGAAACCTCCCTAAGGTTAAAAAATATGTGTATAATTGTGAAAATAGCTATATTCTTTATTTGAAACCAAATTATGCTTTTCCTTGGGCTGAGACACTTTCTTAGTGACCCATGTTATATGTGCTTATTAAGGTCACATGTACAGACTGAGGGTGAGTGTGTGAAGTAAATGTATGCAAACAATATTCTCTTTTTGTGATCTTAATTTATAATCTCACTCTCATCCATTGGAAGCATTTAACATGATGTTAGGGCTAAGTTGCAACTTTGAGTGATAAGGCATCCTTTTGAGATTGAAATTGTAGACCTCTCTACCTAGTCATAGTTGGCTATAGATGGCCTTTATCTGAGTCATACACACCTATAGGGGATGCTTAACTATGATGTTTCACCTTAGACCTCATTCAAATCACTAATTTTTTATCATAACTAGTAAAGCTCAGGTAAGTAAACATGTTTGAAATTATCACTTCCAAGGAATAGGGTCACTTTTAGGTCAATACTTATAGGTAACACTGACTGAGTTTAGTGTATCAAAGTGCATTTTTGGAGCTCCCATTAAATGTCTTCCATGGGTTATTCTCTCACAACCTTTTGATATCTCTTTGTCCATGTTAAGAACTACAAGGTGAGCATATTAGGACCCTTCAAAATCCCTCATATCCTCATTAAATAAAATCAACAGAATACTCAGGGGCTCTATTTCATGCTTTTAGGGAAAGCATCCCTATATATTAGTCATCACTCATTTAAAGGAAACCTTCTAGTTTGCATAGTAATTTGACCTTTATGATATGTATATTATGATCCCCTTAACATATCAATATCATAAATAAATATTCATCAGGCTTTCATACCTTATAAGGTAGCTCATAATCTATTGGCACCACCTATAGGTGGTTAACAGGCAACAAGTATGATATTGTAAGGAAAATGCATGATTCTTGTTCCATTATTTTTACCTTGATCATCAAATACACCTTCATAATTTAAAAAAATTGAAACAACATTTAATTCCTTCATATAAATGTGTAAAAAATTCTTCAAGGCACCTACAGGGGCATATTTTGAAGTATAAAGTAATGAGGATGATCTAAGACCAAGAACAAGCCTAGAAGAGGCTTCTTGAATTATTGAGACTTATAAAACTAGGAATACAATTTAAAAACCTATGGATAGGCCTTTATAAACACATAAAACATCCCAAATTGTCAAAACAAAGCAAAAGATTATAGAATAAGCTCAAATAGGGACCCCTCATGGATGTGAGTGCATAAAAAGCTGTTTGTCTTCTTAACAATGGTTCATAAAGGAGGATCCATGAAACTAAAACATTTTTAAATGAAAATGAATCTGAATAATATTCCTCTCAAAGTCTAATATCATTCCTCCCAACTCCACCTAAACGGATTGTACCAACCATTCCAAATTGACCCTTCTTGGCCTGTGAAGCCAAAAAAGGAGGAGTAAAAGTAAAAACTAAACTTTATGACATTTTGTTTTAAAAAAAAGTTTTTTAAATACCATAGGGAGTTGAATATACACTTTACTCATGTTTTTACCTAATTTGAGCTCACTAAGTTCGTACAAGTGCCATTAATGGCCTATTTTCAAAGAAAATTCCTTATTTTCATGCATGAAACTACTTCATAACTGCCTATGACTGATTATTGACATTTTAAAGCCTCATCCATGTTAAAATCAAACTTGGTGAAAAATTTCTCCCTTGACAAGTCTGTATAAGTCATTTAATGAACCCAAAAAGTGACCAAAAGGCATTTTTTGCATATGAGACATGGTAAAGGATAAATTCACGACTTAATAACACCTTAAAACATATAAATGACCATATTAGGACATTTTAAAGATATTTTAACCTTTTACCATGTTTTACTATGGTTGACTAAAGTTGACTTTGGTTGACTAGACAAGTATAAGGAAGATAGGCTTAGACCAAGGCTAAAGCAGGGATAGGTAAGGTATTTAGACACAAATGAGACCATTTTAGACATATGATAACTTGTTAAAAGTTTAAATATGTATGTATTTAACAAATTTGACTAAAATTCAAATTAGGTCAACACTTTTGGTAATTCCTAGGGGTAACATGCTTGCCTATGTCAAGGACCAGTAGCCTTATCCCATCCATTGGGAAAAGGGAGTCAAATGAACTCTAAAAAAATAGGATCAGACCTTGACTTGACTAAATAGACAACTGATTGACCTCAAAACACACAAAGGAAAGAAACCACACACCAATACCAAGGAAACACACAAAGCAAAGGCATACTTGTGCTACTAAGCACTTAGGGAACACAAGACACATTAGAAAACAAATTAATTATGTAAATATAACCAAACATACCTCCCTTCCTAGATCAAAAGGAAAGTATCTTGAATCTCCTTCCTTGTGAGATGAATTAGGATGACAAGCATTCTTATTTTTAGATGTAGTACTAGATGACTCATGTTTCTTTTTTGCTCCTTGGATTGGCATGTCCTTTGATGGAGTCATATCAAACAAGTCTCTAAGGTATATGAAATCTTCTTAACCTTGTAAAGGTATCTCATACTGCTACTCCTTTGTCTCATCATGGAAACTTTTCATCTCGATGAATGGAACAACTCCTTGAATGTCCATGTCTTCTTGAAAGGTCTTATTACTTTTCCCTTTTGTTACAAATTCTTCAAAACCTTCAAGAAGTGTTGTGTTATAGCACTCTAGTAATGTTTCTTCTTCAAACTCCTTTTTGATGTTTGTAGGATCAACTTCACATGTGATTCTAGAATGAATTTCCAAACCATTTTCAAAAGATTCATAGTCATCATGGATTACTCCATCATGGTTTAGAGCCTCTTGATGATGATACCTCTCAACACATACTTGCTCCTCAAAATCTTGGGTTTGTGTTCTTAGAAGTCTTGCCTTCTCACTATCTTCATATTCTTTGAACATTTTTATATATGTGTGCTACATGTCTTCTTGAAACATATCATCTTGATTACCATGTCATGTAGTCAGCTATAAAGGAATTTTAGGCACCATGAAACCTTAAAATTCATTACAGATGTCTTCAAATCTCTACCAAAAGTCATCATCCTCTTTTTAATTAGCATCATGAAGGTGAAAAAGAAGAGAAACTTCGTCCTCTTTGGAATCCAAAAGAACCTCTTCTGAAGCATATTTTTCACTACAAGTAAGGTAATCTTCCCCATCATCACAATTTGATGTTTATTCACAAGAAGTCAACTCTTCCTCATGATCAATCCAATCTGAAATTTCCAGCTCCTTCTCCCTCTTGGTGATGCCAATACTAGGCATCTCAAAACTAGGAACTTTAAACCAAGAAGGCTTCCAAGGAGCAATGCATTTTTCACCATTAGAAGGGTAGAATGGATTAGCTAGAGGAGTTGGAAATATGGGTTTAATATCTTCATTTAATTCAATATTCTCTTAGACAAATGAGATCTCTTGTATATTGAGTTCCAATTCCTCAACTCTTTTGGAATGGTTTTGTTGAAATAGCTTATTTTGGGGGTAAACAAGATCTTCATTAGGAAAGGAAGTAAAAGAAGGTCGAGATGAAGAGCAAAAGGCTTCTTTAGGAGGGGTAGGAGGGAGTTGAATAGGTTTAGATTCCTCTTCACTTCCAACTTCTCCACTTAAACATTCTTTTTTCCTTCTTTCCATAAGTTGTCACTACCTCTTTCCATCTTGGAAAGCTAGGTTTAGAGGATTCTTCATAAGGCTGAGATACAAATAGAGGGGTAAATGATAGGCTTAGGAAACTTGGGGTTTCCTTGGGATTAACATATTGTCTCCTACTTGGGAAAGTAGGCTTAAGAACCTTATTTTTTGATAGCATGATGGATTGTGTCAAATGTTGGTTTGCCAACTCAATCTCCTTATCAAGATAGGCCTCTAACATTAACTTTATTCTCTCAAAATATTCTCCAATCAAGCTGTGAGATGGATAAAATTATTCAACAATGGTGTGGTCCTTCCTTTGGTTTCTCTTTTGGATGGACCTCCAAGAAAGGAAACTTTAGGAAATGCATCAAGGACTTAGGGAATTTTGAAGCATGATTGGATTAGTATTTTTAAAAGGCATAGTTGACACACTTGAAGGATGATGTGGGGTGTATTGGAGCTGCCAAGATTGAGATGGTTCATGAGCTTTCAAACTTTCTTCTATATGTAAAATTATGCCATAAACATCAAGAATTTCACCCATAAGGCCTTATCAATTAGCTTTCTCAATGGGCATATATTCTCTCTTGACTAGCTCTAAAGCATCCTTCACACTCTTGATAAAAACACTAGGGATGACTTAACCACAACCATTTCTAGTATCAAGGTCTAACATATAGTATTTTTAGCCAATGAGAGTCTTCTTGAAACTTAAAATGGAATGACTTGGAGAGGAACTAGGTGGACTAGGTGAATCAAAAGATTGATAGGGCTGATTATAGGCAACATAGGATTGATAGGGATCATGAAAATATTGGTCAAGGACTTGTTTATATTGAGGAGTGTGAAAAGATGGATATGTCTCACCAAATTATGTTAAGACAAATTCAACATGAAAATAATCCATGAATCATTCATGAGAAGTGTATAGAAAAAGAAAACAACTCAATTAGAGTACTTGGATTGCTTAACTAGTATATTTATTCTTGGAATCACCATTGGTGCTTAGTGGAATTTCCTGTAAAGGCTAATATCTTGAGGAAAAAACCAAAATTCCTCAAAGAATGGACTATTTAGTCCCATCAAGCATGAAAAAAATATTGTCACTTGAACTTTCACCCCTTGATGAGATGACAAGTCTCTCCTCATTCAAGTGGCATAATGGCCCCACCTCAAGGTTTTGGGTGACCCAAATTTGAGGTAGATCTCTAGATTAGGGCTAGTTTCCTAGATGTACCACTATAGATCAAACCTACTACTAAATTTTGGGGTGTGAAAAAGGAAAAAGGATAACTGAAAAAAATCTAATATAGGGGAGGTGATACACTAAATAGATGGCCTACTCACACTACTTACAATGCACTTGGAATCAAAGAGAATCCTACACATACACTTCATGCAATTGAACACTCCTCTTCTACATCAGTGTTTCAAGCATGGGGTCTTGAAGAGAGCTTAAGTTATGAGGACTTAGACAATACGCTTTATATAAAAACTAATGAATAATCTACTCACTACACCTGTAATCCACATTATACACTTATAACCTACAAAAGAGAGCTTTCAAACTACACAAGGCATTAAGAAGGATAACATGTTAAGGTAAGAAAAATACACTTGTACTAGACCAAAAAACATAAAATACACTTAATGATATCATTAATGAGTTAAAAACAACATTATTTTCTAGTTCAAGGCAAAAATTGAGTAGGGATTCACCACACTCTGGTGGATAGATCCATACGACAACCAAAAAAGCTAGTCTTTATAGCAATTATGAGAGAAGAGAGAGAAGGTGAAAATCAAGAGTCACTAAGACACTTTTCAAGAAATTAAAATGAGTTATAATAGCATGGAATCAATAATGAGATATGTCCTACAAGTAAAATATGGACAAATCTCTCTCAAATCATCAAACTTCTCCATTTGTGGCGTAGATGTTCTTTTGCTTGCACATGAAACTTCACTCATGATTTGCCTTAACAAAAATACCTCATCACTAGGTAGGGTTAGGTTTGATGATTTATATAATTGGGAGGGGTTTTTGACAATCCCTACATGCATTAGAATGGTCCCTAATCATCCACATTCTTTTGTTCATGAGCAATCATCTCCAATAGTTACAAATGACTCATTCCCATGCACCTCTCACACTTGGCATTCAAAATCCTTCTAATTATACAATTAAATCCATGCACAAGGAGGAATGACACCTGAAAATATTTTCCAAGTCATCATATTCATGAATCAAGCCTTCAAAGGCTTCCCAATTAGAGTTTCACCATTTTCACTAAGTGTTCACTACTTGTTCACTATGAGTGGCTAAGATGAAGATGGTAGAAAACACACTTAGGAGTTTATATAGATCCATATATGGACATTAATACTTATAAAAAGTCCCAATATCTCTCCTAAAAGTGGTTTCATCTTTTGAAACTTCTCCATACCTACAAAACACATAAATATGTCAAAATAAGCCATGTTGTACCTCTTTCATATGGGTGTAGTACATATCAATCACTTTGGGATGATCCCTAAAGATTATTATACAACATACAATCATCTCCTAGGCATTTATACCCCATTTTTATCCTCCATTTGTCTTATCTTCCCAATCGGGTCCTAGTTGGGGTTTGTGAGGGTTTTAGAGAGGTATCTATTATTAGCCATTATTTATAAAGGATACACATTATAATTATATAAAAATTCCATTGAAGGATTCCTAAGGACCCTCTCCAACTTCTTTTAATATCTTTAGTCTCCATGCAAAACCTTAGATAAATTCCAAGCATTCAAACATGACCATTTGAGCTCCTTTAGGAGTCTGCATAGGCCTGTATGCACTCTAAGCCAAGAAATGGTCTCTTGGTGGATTTGTATAAAAATTTAAGGCTATAAAATACCTATAATTATCCCAAAATCATGTTATAACAAGTCTTAGTGCACATATAAACCCAAAAGAGAAGTTGATCTCCCTTTATATGTTAGGTTTAGTGTTGGTTTTATAACCTATCTACAATTTAAGGATAAAATGGCCTTATTTATGTTTTCCCTACATAAAAAATGATCAAAAATATATAATAATATCTCATATAAATGTTAAAAATTGTTATATATACTATCTAAGGCTATAATTGTGAAAGGCTCTCAAATTGGCTAGTAGGCCATAATTCTACACATTATGGTTAACTGTAACCCTTGTACCTTAGAGCACCCTGCTTAGTTTCTCTCTCCTATAAAGTGTCTATCATGTTTTTATAGGTGTATTAAAACTAAAAAAACATTATTTAAAGGTTTCCTTGGCTTTTAGTCTCAACTTACATCCCCTTTATCAAAGTGCAGTGTCTGTGCATGAGGGAAAAGTGCCCCCTATCTGAGACAAGTCACTTCCCCTATTTGATATTCAAAATTTAGTATTAGATGGGATTATAAAATTCCCAACGATTATTTTTACTAAAATTTATCTCCTATATTCAATTATAAGCCTTCTAAATTTCTCCATATTCAAGACAGACTTTGCCTAGGAACTGCTTATAGGGTACTTCAAGAGTTGACTATGTTTGCTCACTACAGGTCACTATTAGGCTTTGTTTGGCTTGTCAAAAATGATTATTATCCATTTTATATACCTTATATGTTTAAACAATACAAAATTACTTTATAACTTACCTATATATTCCATTAGAGCTCAAGATAATGCCTATTTTTGGGACTAAGACATTTTTCTTAAAACTTTATTTTGGACTGAGTTACTTTATCCTCAAGATCCTATAGGTTTACTTTAGTGGTTGGGATTAGTTACAATTTATGTATAAATATTCATGAACCATGATAAATAATATAATATAGGAATAGTATTTTGAAGGTCTTAACCCCCCCTCACACTTAGGCTTACCCAACTAAGTTCTTTATGCTCACTATTGTCTTAGTCCTTCTTAGCTAGTTGTAGGTGTTCATTGACCTTATCCAATTGGTCATGATGTAAATAAATTATTTAAAACCTCCCTAAGGTTAAAAATTATGTACATAATCTTGAAAACACCTATATGCTTTATTTGAAACCAAACTATGCTTTTCTTTGGGCTGAGACACTTCCCTAGTGACCCCTAATGTAGGTGTTTATTAAGGTCACATGTACAGACTGAGGGTGAGTGTGTGAGGTAAACGTATGCAAATCATATTATATTTTCATGATCTTAAGATATAACCTCACACTCATCCATTTGAATCATTTGAAAATGATGTTAGGGCCAACTTTGAATGACAATACCTCCTTTTGAGCTTAAAACTATAAACCTCTCTGCCTGCTCAAAGTTGGCTATAGATGGCCTTTATCTGAGTCATACACACTTATAGGGGATGATTCACTATTATGTTTCACCTTAGACATAATTAAAATCACTAATTTGATCTCATACCTGGTAAGGCACCTCAAACAAGAAAACATGTTTGGAATTGTCACTTCTAAGGAATAGGGTCACTTTTAGGTCAAAACTTACAGAGAACACTGACTGAGTTTAGTGTATCAAAGTGTTTTGTTGGAGCTACCATTAACTATATTCTATAGTTCATTATCTAAAAAACTTTTTAGATATATTTATCCTTGTTAGTAACTATAAGGTGAGCATATTAGGACCCTTCAAAATCCCTCATATCCTAATTACATAAAATCAACATAATACTCTCTATTTCATGCTTTTAGGGAAAGAATCCCTATATATTAGTCATCACTCCTTTGAAGTAAACCTTATACTTTTCATAGTAATTTTATCTTTATGATATGTATGTTATGATCCCCTTAGCATATCAATATCTTAAATAAGGAGTCATCATGCTTTCATACCTCATACTCTGTTGGCACCACTTGTAGGTGGCTAATAGGTAATAAGTATGATATTGTAAGGAAAATTGATGATTATTATTCCATTATTTTTACCTTGATCATAAAATTCACCTTCATAATTCAAAACAATTGAAACAACATTCAATTCCTTCATCTCAATGTGTAAAAATTCCTTCAAGGCACCTGTAGGTGCATATTTTTGAGTATAAAGTAGTGAGGATGATCTAAGACCAAAAACAAGCCTAGAAGAGGCTTCTTGAATTATTTATACTTCCAAAACTAGGAATACAATTAAAAAACCTATGGAGAGGCCCTAAGAAACACATAAAACATCCCAACTTGTCAAAACAAAGCAAAAGATTCTGGAATAAGCTCAAATAGGGACACCTCATGGATGTGAGTACATAAAAAGCTGTGTGGATTCTTAGCAATGGTTATCAAGAAGGAGACATGAAATTGAAACTTATTAAATTAAAATTAATCTATGACTCCTCTCAACCCCTAAGAGAATTCCTCCCAACTCCACCTATACGGACTGTACCAATCATTCCAAATTGACCCGTTTTGGCTTGTGAAGGCAAAAAAGGAGGAGAAGAAGAAAAACTAAACTTTATGACCTTTCATCTAAAAATAAAGCATGGTAAATACCTTAGGGAGTTGAATAGACACTTTACTTAAGTTTTTACCTGAAGGTGACCTCACCAAGTCCATACAAGTGTCATTAATGGCCTATTTTCAAGGAAAAATCCCTATTTTCATGCATGAAATTGATTCCTAACTACCTATGACTAATTATTGACATGTTTTGACCTCCTCCACATTTAAATCAAACTTGGTGACAAATTTATTTGTTGACAAGTCCCTACAAGTCATTTAATGAACCCAAAAAGTGACCAAAAGGCATTTTTTACATATGAGACATGGTGAAGGATAAAATCATTACTTAGTAACACATTAAAACATCTAAATGACCATATTGGGACAATTTAAAGATAATTTGTACCTTTGACCATCTTTGACTAGGGTTTACTAGAGTTGACTTTGGTTGACTAGACAAGTACGAGGAAGATAGGCTTAGACCAAGGCTAGAGCAGGGATAGGTAAGGTATTTAGACACACATGATACCCTTTTAGACATATGATAACTTGTGAAAAGTTCTAATATGCATGGGTTGACCCAATTTGACTAAAAGTAAAATTTGGTCAATAATACTATTGTGATCACCTTGATGAGATGAATTCAATGACTGCAATTGTGGAAGGTGAAAATTTTTTCTAAACTTTCTTTTTAAATATTTTTTTAAAAAAGGTTTTTCAAACAATACTATGCTGACAGAAAAATCAAATCTTCTCAGATTGTAAGTTATGTTTTTTTGCTCCTTTTCATAAAAGTCATGCCTCACCAAATCCAAAAAAAAACACCATAGAAAACTTGCCCAAATCAAAGCTCTGATACCACTTGTAGACACCTAAAACTAGCCATCAATAACCTCCAACCGGACTTTTGACCAATTTCCACCCAAAATACACAATTTGTCCTAAAAACACTAAAACACACTAAATAATGTGAAACTAACATATTCAAGTGCTGATTATATCCAGGTATCCCTAAATGAGGCAATGTAATTTATGGGCTAGCTAACTTTAATCAGATCATTTTGATTCAAAATGCTAATTTTGCACCTAGGTGCTCTAGATTGCTCTTTCCTATCAAATCTTCTACACAAGACATGTGCCTTTGTTATTTTCTATTGACAATTCCTAAATGGGATAATGGATCTAATGCATTTAAAATTACCTTATAATTTCAATCCAGTCAAATTTTAGACCAATAACAATGCATTCTAATCAATTTTAGTAATTTGTGCACAAAGTGCTTAAACATGCTTAAGAGATAATTAACCCAAATGAAAACCTAATTAATATTTCCATGGAAAATTGTTGAATAATTTGTTTTGAAAATGAATATTAAATATATGCATCATTAGGTGACCTCATTTATTGGGAAGACATCCCTAGGCCATAAATGCCACAAATATCAAGATTCATGCCCTCCATGCCTCATTAATGCCTTCCACGATTCCCTCCATGCCTCTTAATTTACCTTTCTTCCAATGTCATGATGAATATAATTATAAACTTAATTCCAAAAATTGAATTAATCCTCAACCACACATCTCAATCTTAGGATGGATGGTTTAGGTTGATTCTAGACATTCTCAAAAATATATAAATAGAGAGGCCTAGATATCATTTCTAAGCTATTTTGGTGCATAGTTATTATGTTCAAATACCTTCAAAAGAATTGATAATGCAATGTTATAATGCAAAAATGATTCTAAAATCCATTGCATTTAGTGTTACCATGCCAAATTGATGCCAAGCCAAGCCACAAGCCAAAGGTGCCAAGGAGAGGTAGAGGTATCCAAGCTTCCATTGCCAAGGACTTCATGAGAACAAGCTGAGCAAGCCACTACAACAAGCATTTTGGAGCATCCAAGGAAGGTAAAAGAGTTTTATTTTGCATTTTAGTTGTGTGTTTTATTCATGTTTTTTAATTAAGCTCTCCCTAGTGTCTAGGCCTAGAGATGTTATGCTAGTTAATGTGTTTCTTTCATTTTGGAACTAACACAATACTAGCCATTCTCTCTTGAATCAAATTCCTAGAACACCATTATGGCACACCCAATGAGACTAGACACATCTCACACATGAAGAGGATCATTTTAAAGCTTTAAAATTTTCATTTATACCTTTAAAACTCTTGCAAATTGATTTTATAACTTTATTTTACCATTTTTGTTTACCACAATTTTACACAGTAATTGACGTCAACTAGTAAGACCAACATCGGTTGGATAGATTCACTGATGTCAATTATCAAAATAAATATCAGTTGTATACCTATCATCAGTCACTTTGGTATAACTGATGTCGGTTAGATAACCAACATCAGTTATAAAATGTAACTGTCGTCAGTTATATAAACCAACGTCGATCATTGTGTTTTTCTTAAAACACAGACCCAAGAGCTCTTTTCGTAAAGTTCATTGTTTTAAACTTAAAAGAGATTCAAGGCTAAAGGAAATGCTAACATTTTTATTGTAGGACCAAGCTTTAAATTTTCTTAAAACATGTTTTAGATCACACTTTTCATGCTTAAAAATCAATTAGGAACCTTGTTTTGGTGTTTAACAAAAAAATTAGATGTTTATAGTGAATGTTTTCAAAGTTACAACTAATACCAAGGGGTCAAATGAACACCACCTCACTTTCTCTTTGGGATTAAAAATGAACTCACTTTTTTCAAAGCTTTTTGTATTTACTTAGTTATTTAGATTAAATTTTGTTTGGCAAAAAGAAGGATGTTGCGTGTATGCTCTTCCATTTGTTCCCTTTAGGGAACCCTTGGAATCAAAAGTTTCATTCCTATTGCAAGTAGCCTAGTCTAAGGCTTAGAAATAAATTCATCTAAATCACTCCCTGAAAACTCATCAAAGTCTGGGTGACCTTGAAAATGACCCTAAAGTCTTTCTATTTTCATGATTTCTTTATTTTTATGCAAACTTGGCTTATGAGGGGGACTTCATCACCTCCCAGGATTTTTTTAGGGAAGCTTTAACCAGGGGTTTCACTTCCCATCATTGAATTTATTTGGATCCTAATTGGAGTTGTACATGGGACGTAGTGCCAATTTGGACATCACACTACACTGAGTGAACAATAGGATGTAGTGGTTGCAAAAAAGACTAGACCTTTTTACAACAAGCCAAGTGATACAAACCTAAAATCCATGCTTTTATTTTGCATGTTTGACATGAAATTCATTGCACAATTGATTCCCTTAGAACATTCAAAAACTTGTCAGATCTTAGACAAATCCCCACTTTCCATGGAAGTATTCTTGGTGTAAGGTGTGCCTCAAGGTCCATGTCATAGTACTATCATTTGAGATAACTCAGGGTGTAAAAAATCTACTATATAATGCACATTTACTTTTGGATGAACACTTAAAATCCTCTCAAATGAGGTATATTGACGAATTCCAACAATACCAAGAAACCTTATTAGTTTAAGATCTAAGAGTAATTAATTAGTTGGTCCTGTCCTAGATTAGAGTCTTGTTTAAAGTCAAAACTTGGTGTAAACAAATAATTAAAAACCAAACACATGGTCCTAATTTTACTTTGAATAAAGAGGCATTATGTTTCCCACATGAGATCATCAATTTGCCTTGTTTAAAGTTCATCAAAAGCTTGAGAGTCATATCATCCACTTTAGCACAGTTATGTTGCCTAATTGAGTCTAGACCTTTACCAAAGTTGTTTAAATCCTTCATTTATAATGTAAATTCAAATTTTCACCTTTATAAGTTCATAGGGTTGATGTGTTAAGTGGGTTCACCATTTTCACTAAACTTGAGGGAACTTAGGTTTAATTTCCAATTTGGGTTTAAGGCCATTTTAGACTCAAGATCATTATCACCATTTGATAGACTTAAGCCATTTTGTGCTAAACACTTTCACTTTGATCCATGTACCATAACATTTTGAGTTAAGAAAATTAGTGTTATGCTATCAAAATTATGGGAAACTATCTTTACCTTAGATAGTTTTTTAAACAAACTTTTTTGTCACACCTTTTGGGTAGTGCAGTGCTGCCCAAAACATTTTAAATATTATTTCATAGACCCTCTTGCATAGGATTCAAATTTATTCCTACATTTTTGTACCAATCCAAGTGTACTTTTGTGATATTTTGTCTAACACAGCTATATCATTCAATTTTGTCTAGCTTATTTGTCAAAAGAACCAAGTTTTATACCATTATTTATGAGAAAATAAACTATCTCTAAAAGTGCCTTTTATTTCATACCTTATAGCTAGTTGATCAAGTTCATGACCAAGATTCAAATGCCTAATGTTTTTTAGAAGTGTTTCAAATCCGTGAAATTAAAACTTTCATCTATTTTCAAAGTCTAGATTTTGACACCATTTGGCCAAGAGTCCTAGTGCATGCCTTGTTTGAGCCTAGCTTTTGACATTGCATTTGGCCAAAAGACCTAGCAACTTTTAAATTCCTCAATTAGACTAATTTTGAAACACTTTGACCTTACAGTTTGGCATTTTTTATTTTCGGTCTATTTACTTGCTTATCTTTGTGTGAAGGGTGAAATGTTAGATACTTCATGCTATCTTGTTTCCTCACAAATATTTGCATAAACCTTTTGATCCTTTTGACCAATCTAGACCAAGTTGAAACATCATCTATTTTAGATATTGTCCTTTTTAGAGTTTGTATAAATCTTTGACTTTTTATCACAAAACATTGACTATGGATCCCAACATGTATTCTTACACTCATAGTGGACTCATGTATAATCTAGGAATTAGTAATGTGGTGGTACAAGAAAAAATGGTACAAGACCCCTATACAAATAATATTGCTTATGAGATGGATTATTATCTCTCTTATAATACTCAATCAAGGGCATAAAGCCAAGATCCATTGCTTAACTATCTGGTTAACACACCACCTTATTTAGAACAAGACCAAGAACAAACCGCACAATACCTAGCTATAATACCCATAGTGGATGAGCCAGTTCTTCAATAGTCATATTCTATTAATATAACTTCCAAGTATGATCTATTTTTGTTTGAGTGACATTTTTTAGAGAACAAAGATGAGATTTTGGTTAAATCCATAGAGGTAGAGGCTAAGTTTCCAGTAGAATTTCCCCATGAAAATTTACCAAGTCTAGTAAGAGTATCCCACAATATCATTTACGATCAACAGGCTTCTTCTAGCAATCCTATGGATCTAGTCCAAAAAATGTATCAAGACCCTAATTTATCTAATCAAGGAAAAAACATCATGGAAGATCACTTTAACCAAATGAAAATAGCATATCAAACCTACCTGAATCTATCACATGATTTCAATCAGATGAATATGATGAGTAAGCCTCTGGTTGACCTAGTTCCTTCAACATGAGTGTTGATAGAGTTTATTAGACAAGAGAATCCAAGGTTTGACCCATTTTTACAAACCTATTAAATAGATAACTTGATATATATGCTCATTATTGAAGAAGTGTCTTCAGCCTCTACACATAATATTGAGCTAAACATAGTGGACAATGTGTAAATAATGTCCAATCTCGATCAAAGTGGTACTAGCACACAAACAACTAGACAACAACATGCACCTCTATTTAATTCCATGGTTAGATCATCATACCAAGGAATAGGAGTTCATACACCCCAACCTCAACTGGTTGATTTTTCAAGTGTACAACCTATGGGATTAGGTAATCAAACAATGGCTAATGTTATGTCTCAATGACATAATGTGATGAATCCTACTCCTCAATAATTAACGAGTAGTATTCCATAATAGCAGACAAAATCTAGTGTATCAATGCAATAGAGGACAAATACATTACCACCTTAATTAGGGGTAAAAAATGTTCCACCTCACCAGGTAATGATGAACATACCTCTTCAGCCATAGACAAATCTACCAATTCAAAACCAAGCAATGACTAGTCAATAATGTGAAAATATTGGTCAATGACAGATGTCGAATCTATAATCTATTTTCACTTCCTCACAAGGATTCATGCAACGAGGAGGTCCCCATATTTCTCAAGTACATATTAGACAACCATTGGTTCAAAATGTGCCACAAATCTAGAGATAGGGTCTTAGTCCACAAGTTCCCACTCAATAGCAAGGTTTGATTAGTTGGAAACATGTCCCTTTTCAACCATAGCAAGCAAAATATAGTTATATCCCTCCATCCCAACCAAAAAATCCTCCAAGTCAAACCTTTATTACCAACCCAAACTAGAATATCGTGCAACCAAGTGTGCAATTTCATTTACATCCTAATCTACATATGCATATTCTTGGTCCATTCCCCAACCAAACCAATGTACCCCAATAGGTATATCCATCATACCCTGGTCAAAGTATCCCACTTTTGACCTTCCAACCATCTACCCAAACCAATATTTTCCCTCAAACCAATGTTCCTTCTAGTTTCCTATCCCAAGAATTACAATAGATGAAGGATGTGATTGATGTCATTCAAATGGGTAAATAGACTAAAAAGTTCAAATTGGATGATGTGTGTTCCTATCCATTAAACATGGAGTATTTTTAGATACCATTTCTTCTAGGATATGAACCACTAAAATTCAACAAATACAAAGGGAAAGGTGACCCTAAGGCTCATTTGATCAAATTCTTTGTCGTGTGTCAACTAGTGGCTTATAGTGACATATACCTTTTGTCATTGTTTCCAAGGAGCTTGGTTGGATAAGCCTTGGAGTGGTTTTTAAAGTTACCCAAAAATTTAGTAATGGATTTTGATGATCTTTTTGATAAATTTGTGTAGCACTTTTCCTATAATCTTGAGCATGATATTACATTAGTAGACTTAACATAAACAAAGCAAAAAGATAGTGAGAGTTTTACAAGTTATTTATAATGATGGAGAGCCCTTGCAAGCCATTTTACCCACAATTTACCAGATAAACAATTAGGCATTGTGTTTACCAAAAAATTTCATAGTGAGATAGCTTATCATTTGAAACTACAATATGCACAAACTTTCAAGGAAATCATAGATAAAGTCTTGTTGATTG
This sequence comes from Torreya grandis, assembly GCA_037957365.1. NCBI lineage: Eukaryota > Viridiplantae > Streptophyta > Pinopsida > Cupressales > Taxaceae > Torreya > Torreya grandis. The sequence goes on from JARHVA010000244.1 coordinate 5,718,944, forward strand.
AGCAAGCACTCATCAATAAAGGAGTTATCAAGCTTAATTCAACTAATCAAAATCAAGGTACCAATTAGGGAAATGACCAACATCACAATCGGCATAGGCCAATAACCAAGTAATATTGAAGCAATTCAACTACAATAGAAATGTTATGGGAAATGGAGTAACCAAATCATGTCATGTTCAAATGGTTTAAACATCATCTAGACCACCTTTTTAACTTATTCCTACCCAACAACCTCTTCAACCAATACTACAAGCACAATAACCAAGACCTACATAATAAAAATAGTAGCCTTTACTATTACAAATCCCTCCTCTTAGGAGAACCATGCCTACACATCGTGTCTTTAGTGACCTAAGAAAACCTATTGAGTCTGTGTTTCACAAGCTTGATATCGCTAATTTAATTAGTTGGCCTATACCAAAGCATTATCTGCAAGACATTCCTTATCTTTATTGGTAACATGAAAATGAATTTTGTGACTATCATTGGGTCAACAAGCATAATCTATGAAGATGTGTCCAAATCAAGCATTCAATTGAGAATATGTTGAAGAATGGGGAGATAACATTGGATAATGGTACTTAAAATTCTAATAAAACTCTTAAGATTTATCAAAACCCCTTTCCATAAAATAACAATCAATAGCAACAAAATAATCAGCAACAACAACAATGGCTAGTGTAGCAGCAAAATCAAAGGCTGAACCAAAAAAATCAACAAAATCAATAGTAGAACCCAAAATGACAAAAAAATAAACAAAACTAAGTTCAAAATGGTAACAACCAACAAACCTAACATGTATTTACACATGATTACAATAGGTTTGTAGGTCATATTATAGGGGTAATGTTAATACCATCTCCATTAATCCTAGACCAAGCACTAATTAGCCTAGACCATTGCTAAACAACAAAATTCAGCCAAATTACATGGATAATTTTATTTGACTTGGGAGTGCATATAGACAAACCAATAAACTAGGACTTCCCATTTTGGACTTTATATCAACAACTCATCCTTGTCACATAACCACATGTGAGTGCACTGACAATCGAGACTTGTCCTATCTGGTCCCACACCATTCCCAACATTGGTTAACAATAATGGTCTAGTATTTAATCTTGATTGTGAAATCACAACTTGAAGGTCAAATATTAATATCCCAAGCCCATAACCATCTGCCACTTTGCCTGTCATCTAACCAACCATTCAGCCTCAAAATAAACCATTCACTATTGACCAAGGCAAGAAGTTTGATATTGTGGAACAATTGTAGAAGACATCAGCAGAAATTTTTATTTTATATTTGATACAAACATCAATAATCCACAAGAACATCTTGAATGAGTTTTTTACCCAACCCACTATTGCTAGTGACATATCCCCTAATAAATTTCCAGCTTTAGTTGGACACCTAACTCCAGCCCAACAAGTCACATTCAACCAAAGCAGTCTGTCTTCCCTTGGCCTACTCCATAATAATCTATTATACATATAAATTTATATAAGATGGCATAAAGTGAAACATGTCCTTATAGACAATGGACCTGGCCTCAACATAGTGTCTCTAAAGCTCATCAAGCTTCTTGGGTACACAATGGTAGATCTTCAGCTAGAAATAATAACCATCAAAGACTATGATAATCAGGAAAGAGAATCATAAGGCACCATTAGTTTTCCAGTTATCATTGGGCCTTTAACCCATGATACACTTTGTCATGTGATTGATCTTGAGTTATCATACAATATGCTTCTAGGAAGGACTTGGTTACATGAGATTCATGCAATCCCATCAACTCTACACCAATGTATCAAGTTTTCCCACTCAAGGATGGAAGTGAATATTCCAAGAGATTTACACCCATATAAACACTATAAGCTTATTGAGGTTGAATTTCAAATCTATAATTATCAGTATGGCATGAATCTAATTTCCAAGTAGGATAAAGGAAAGGCTATACTTATTAATCCTTCACTAGATAATTGCATAGATCCTAATACCTTGGATTTCCTTTCCCACATGCAACCCCCTGAAGCTTCTAATCATTTCACCATTTTAGATAATGGACTAAGAGAGTATGTAACCCATGATACATTTTATATTTCTAATCTTCCTTAGAATCCAAAAACCTTTGGGTGACCTAAAGTCACCCCACATATGTATTGGAAACAAAATAACAAAGATAAGGGACCTATCACATTTGTACCAACATCTAGCCTAGAACCTAACCCTCTTAAAGGGGATGAATCATGGTTATATAATAAAAACAAAGCCATTATTATAAATATGCAAAGTATCATATTCCCAATAGGATAATGGAACATCACAATTATGAAGGAAGAGGCCTCAGACCAAATCAATAAGGAACTATCGAGCCAATTTCCATGACTAAGTATGAAAGACCTTATGAACTCGGATTTAATATGCCTAGGGGTGACCCCACATATCTTAGTCAAACTCCAGCACCAATGACTAATGATGATGATGTTGATAGAAAACCAGACTCTGATCATTGTCTCACCTTTGATGACCTAGCTGAAACCAACCTATTTGATAACAATGCCATTTGTACCCTTACCCTAACCATTCATCGCAACCCACTTCCATTATAATATACTAAATTGATAGATTGGGACCAACAACAAATCCAGTCTATCAATTGATGATTTCTATAATGATGAGGCATTCTGTGACTTTTTAAGCCTTAGAGACAACATTTCATTGGGAGATCATAAATCAGGATTCTCAATCACATTGGATCCTACAGCCTATTTTGGAGAGTGAGTGAACACCCTTAGCCAAAAACAAATAAGTAAAACATTGAGGTCCCAAAGTGAAAACCTCTTTAAGGCACTTTCTAACCAGGGAAAAAGTAAAGATAAAAGCCAGTCTAGTGGTGAAAACCTAAGGTGCCATTAGATGGGGGTGTTCATTCTTATTTAAATTTAGACCAAGAGACCACCAATGATGAACTTGCCTATGGATCCAAGTTCAACTTTGAACACCAAGTATTTGATAAAATTCTTCAAGAATTTCTAACTATTTTTATCACATTGCCAAATATCCCATTAGGGGACTCAGATTCATCATGCTTAGGAGAAGTTGAAGAACAAGTCCTAACAGAGGACCCTAACATAATCAATAGTTCAAGTCATTGCCTACTATCCTATAAGATGGTTCAACCCTTCTATTTGAAGATACAATATAGGTAAATATCGAGACTCCATCAGACCTAAAATAGATAAAATTAGGAGCATCCCTCACTAAAGAGGGATGTGACATCTTTATATCTTTGTTGAGATAATTTTCAGATATCTTTGCATGGGCTTATTCTAACATGCCATATTTAGACCCTGGCTTGGTTCTACACCACTTTGTGGTTAATCCTAATTCCAAACTAGTAAAATAAAAGTTACGTAAGATGCATCCTTACATTATTGTATTGGTAAAGAATGAGTTGGAACAACTCTTAGAAGTAGGATGTATCCAATCCATTGACTACTTAGAATGGATCTCTAATGTGTTATCTGTTAGTAAAAATCTTGAAGGGATTAAAATTTGTACTAATTTTTGAGGCATCAACAAATATGATCCTAACGATGATTTTCCCTTAATATCAACATGATCATTGACTCCATGACAGGGTATGAAATTCTTTCACTCATGGATGCCTTTTTAGGATATAACCAAATCAAAATATCACTAGAAGACCAACATAAAACAACATTCACCACTCTATGGGGAACATTTTATTATCAGGTAATGTCATTTGGCTTTAAGAATGTTAGAGCTACATATCAAAGGGCCATGACTATCATATTCCATGATATGATGCATGATATTGTTGAAGACTGTGATGATGACATATTAAGAAAATCCAAAACCAGGGCCGACAATATTCTTGGATTGAAATAATCTTTGCTTGTGATAAGGATGAACTTGAAGATGTCATTCAATTCTAACTATAAGTATACAATGTAGAATATGGAATTATCCATCATGCTACAACTAATTTCAATAAATTTATACCTAGTAAAATGGAATTGATAAAAATAAAAGTTTCTCCTTCTTGTGAAACTTTTTTGTTTCATTTGAATAGTTATGATAAAATTGAAATGTCTGGGTTGATAGATAGAGATAATTTGGTCCTTAAAATAAAAAATATGTTGAAATAAAAACATAAACAATGGGCACCAACTTATTCTACTTGCAACCATGTAAATATTCATTTATGATACCCTGCAATCATGACAGAAAAATATTGAAGAAAATAAGACAAGCAAGGAAAACATATTTATATGTATATTTGAAAAAGGTTGTACAAATACTCACACCAATGAAGCAATATAAGATCAAACAAAAGGTTGATACACTTTTTTTGGCATAAAGCTTTGATCAGACATAGTGAATTCTATACATGGTATATTTCCTCTATCAATTATGCCTTGAATATTCTTATAAAGCTATGTGAATTGGGGGATGCTAATATCAAAATAATAAATTTGAATGAAAGAGAGGTGAATTCTATAATTAATTCATTTGGAAAAAATAATAAATTTTCAATGAAGGATGTTTTTCTTTTTTAATCCAAATAACCCTCAATGTATTATCAAATCAAAAAAATTCCATGAAGATATGATGGAAAAAAAATATGCAAGGTTCAAAATTGTAGATGGCTAACCCACAATTATAGAACATCAGAGAATTATTTTATATGAGGAATAAAATCCACTATCATTAATAAAAAATGTTCTATTAGAAGTGAAATATTTATGAAAATAGTTACTTTATTCCATATTGTTTAAAAAATATGTAACCAATATAATGAATCAAATAAAAAAATTTATAAGGCTTCATTTATAGAAAGAGTTCGATCTGCACGTGACCTTATCTAATTGAGAGGTTGGAATAATCTTGAAATAGGGAGAAAAAATATAGAAGAAATACATGAACAAGATAGACACTTGTTCACATAAGTGAACTACTCATCAGAACAAGTGTAGGAGAGAAAATGCTTTCTTTTCATGGAACAACCTATTTGGGATTATTTTGATAAGGCTTTTTATTTGTTTTAAAGTAGTGCTTTACCAGGTTCAAATAAAAAATATTTAAATCTAATTGGTACAAAATACTAATAAATATTCAAGGGATTTTAGATAAATAAAAAATATAACTAGCAAATTTATTAGAAAAAGAATCTGTTTCCTTCTTGAAAACCCCTGGGTGCAACAACATGGACACTTGGTGCAAAAACGTGAAACTAGAAAGTAACATATTATAAAAAATTACATATTATTTCACCAATCATGATCTAACACTTTCATAAAAAAATTAATCACACTTGAAGAAGTAATAGAGTGTTATAAAATTTATGTGAAAAGGTTTGAAGATTTGTGTGTTCAGAATGAAAGTAATTTAAAAAGTAAAAGATAAATCTAAAAAGTATTATCTCTAGATACAATAAACATATTGATAAAATATCTAGATAGTGATGGAGATCATCTTCTCAAGACAAATAAATAAATGTTTAGCTACCATTATGGCCCTACATATATTTGGCCATACATTTTATAAGATTTCAGTGAAATTTTCATTGTTGGTGTGAATGTTGAATTGATAATTATTGATCTTTTGTATGTCATTAAATATTTTAAGGAAAAATATCTTCATCTATTTCTTTAGGCATTGATTGATAAAGTTATTTTTGGGGATTTTAATGTATTCATTATTCACAAGCTTAACCATTTCTATGGTATTCAAAACTATCTTGAAAAGTTGTGTTTAGTCCTTTCCATTATATGAAAAATATGGGTGTCATAATTTGGAGTCTAGATAGTGATGGATTCAATTGGACTCATATTACGGGTATCAATTTTATCAATAGTTCACTAATTTTTATCTTAAATATTTCATCTTCCATTCACAATAAAGTTAATTAGAGAAAGGTGTTGACATCAGTAAAAATGTACCAACCTTTCAATTGATTGGTTCACACAAAACAAGAAGGCCATTAAAAAATTAATTAAATAACTTATTTTGGAAGAGACTTATCTCTACTTTCAAAAATTTAGATACATGCAAAGGGTTAGGGGTATATATAGGAACTGGATTGGTGTGTGTTTGTACACTAATGTAAATGAATTTATCTTGCATTAAAAAAACTAAAGAATAAACAATTTTTAATGTTGAATTTAAAAAATGTTTGACACATTCATGGAAACCAATATTAGAACAACCACTTCAATCACTACCAGGTGCATAACATTTTCAATTTATTTTATAATCATGATTTATTTTTCAAATAAGACATATGAATAATCTTTAAGTGTGTATGTTTTATTTTTAAAACCTAACAGCTGAGAAATATTTCAGTGTGTAGAAAATATGACAATGAATGAAAGTGAATAAACAATAATAATGGAAAATCAAATCAATAAACATGGAAAATTACAAGTTTAAGAAGGTAGGATAAGATCATGCATATTTTTACAATTCTAGAATTTTTTATTTAATAATTATTTATAATACTGACAAAATATTTTTTCATCTATTTTTGTCTCAATTAAAACAATTCACAACACAACTCTACTACTTAGTGTCTCAAACAAAACAACCTAAAACATAGCTCTATAGCTTGAAACTTCCATGAAAACAACACAAGGTAAAACTCTACAATAGAGGAATTCTTTTAAATATAAATATCAAATCAAATGATAATGAGAATTTTTAGTTACTACATTACATAATACCATACAAAGTATAAAGAGAAAAAGGTTTAATGACAAAGTGCAGCTGGACAAACCATAAAAAGGTAAAAAAAAGGTGAAGAAGCCCTTTCAATGAATGTGTAATTATATAATTTCATATACTATAATATATAAATTATATTTATATATTTATTTATTTATTTAAATACATTATAATTACATTTTTATTTATCAACAGGAGAGAGTAGAAGAAAATAAAATATAGGGCATTAGCTTGGGATTTATAAGTGTGGGTTCATTTTATTGTTATGTTAATTTTAATGTGGTTGTATTTACCCATTTAAATGTTGTTTAAAGGTTGAATTTTATCTGTTTAAAATAATTTAATATGTGATATATTATTTATTGAAGACAATAAAGTATCTTTAGATTATACATGATATTTATTTTAAAGCCTCTTTGGTGAAAAGTGACATAGATAAATGTGTGTGTGTGTGTGTGTGTGTGTGCGTGTGTGCGTGTGTGCGCGCGTGCATGCGTGCGTGCATCGTGCGTGCGTGTGTGTGTGCACACATGCATATGTTAAATGACATAAATAGATTACATAAGTAATCATATTTTTTTCTTATTCTAGAATATGATGAGTTACATCTACTTTAACAAATGCATAAGAAGTGTCTTTTATGGTCAAGTTATGAGGATTCATTATAAACATGTATATGTGTATGTATATTACAAAACTGACAATAAAAATTGTAGATCCATGTACAATGAGAATAGTTACATGTGCCAGAACATGTATATATTTTTGTATATGTTTATATGAATATTTATAAAATTTAAAGAAATACAAATAAAAAATGCATTAAATGAAATGCAATATGTTTATATGTTACAATATAAAATGCAAATTAAAAATGCATCAATAATTAATCTAACATGTAGAACATTTTCTTGGAAAATTTTTATGTTATATTTATTATAATATAATATTGTTAATAAATGATTTATTTCTTTAAAAAGAAATTTAAAGACGTTCCAAAGGAGGATCTAAAACCAACTTCTAAAAAAGTATTGATTTTGGGGTGGGAAGACTTATTATTTGTTGTACACAAAATAAAAGATATGCAAATGAATGTTATGAGAAGACAAGAAGATTATATAATAGGAAATATTTCATACTACATTTTAGATTATTCTAAAGAAATTTTGAAGGTGGCACTGTAGTCTTTTACTCACGTTGGCCTTATGTCAATGATAGAGGACAATCATTTGAGGTTACTCCTTCAAGACATGGATTACATAAGTTCAAATTTCATGTTTAGTTGGAATAAAAATTATTCTAAGCCCTTAAATATAAATATAGACAAATTGGATGAAGTTATTCTTAAAGGGACCTTTAGAGATGATTTTTCAATTGCCTACATGGTGTTTATTGATTGTAATTCTAAAAAATGTGTTACAAAACAAAAATTGCAAATGAGTTATGTTATGGAAAGTAGATATAGTGGAAATGGAATTAGGAAAGACAAAAAATATTAGAGAATCAAAATGATGTCTATCATCACATTCTTGGGAGAAACCAAAAAATCCATGCCATCAACAGTGAAACATTATTTAGAAGGATGTAACTTCACCATATGATTTTTTCAAGTGTATTTATTTATTGTAAACTATAATTTTAGTATAATTATCATAAATTTAATACAAATAAAATCTAAATTATTTCAAATGTAATCCAATTTTTTTTAATTTTATGAATTTTAATTTAGTAATATTTTGGTCTCATTTCATGCAATTGGAGATACCTTGAAAGTATTGAATCAAGTCCAAGTTTGAAAGTTAATCCCATTGGAAGTGGATTTTCCATCAGTTTAACTTGAAATTATCCAACTTGATCCATTAGTATATTGACACCTTCTTATGAAGATATTCCCAATGAACATCAAATAATTCTCAAATCTATCTCTCATTAAATTTGTTTATTGATGCCCAAGTAATAAGTCAAGGGTATATAGTGGTTTATATCATCTATGGTCTAGGTCTCCTTAGGCTCCCTTTATTGGTTTCTTTAAATTAAATTTATATGGAACATCACATGGAAATATAGTAGCCGCAAGAGTGGGATGTACTATTTAGTATTGATCTGGTTCTCTCACTCATACCTCCTGAGTGAACCTCCCAGATAGAAATAATAGTGAATATGAAGCCCATATAACTATCTTGGGCATACGACTTGTAATAAAATGTGGAATCAAATAATTGATAATTGAAAGAGATTCCAATCTCATAGTGTAGGCGATTCACAATCGACATGCTAAGGCTTAGAAAATCACCAACATCCTCCACCTGATTTGGCCTCTCCTAGATGAAATATAATCTTGGTTAGCATCACATTTGTTTAAGGAAGCTAATGAACAAGCATATTTCCTTATGAATTTGGGGGTTGATCAAATGACTGATGTAATGATGGATAATGTATATGATCAATGGTTAGGACTTGATTTGGTGAACCTGTGACATCACTTATGATTGATGGGAGTTTGTAAAATTTCACTAGACTTATTGCATTCAATTTTGGGCATACAAGAGATTTAACATATTAAAAAAAAAAAAAATTTATGGTTGCACATTAATCTCTCAGGTGTGAAGTTTTTTATCATGACAGGCAACAACTCACTCGAAGTGAATAACTATCGATATTTGTCTCTCTTTGTCACATTCATTCTTTATTTTCTCCCTTGATTAGATTGCCTCTATTGTGAACATGTATTCTACTATGTCAACCTTGGTCACTATTGCCCTTATTTTGTTACTTCATGTAGAGTGTCATGAAATGGCTTTACGAGATAGTGTCTTAGATCATAGACTTCGTATAATATTTTGGTTTTGAAAAGTACAGGTTTTGAAGGCAACTTGAACTATTATTGGTGAAGATTACCTTCTTGTTGCCTGGGGTAACAAAACCAATGTCATTGTGTCATCGTGCTTTGTTAATAACCTACTTTGGGTAGTCCAAAACAAGGAGGAATCTCATCAAGGGGTAGAGGAATTGGCATTGAAGTAATTTTGGGGTGGTCTCATTAGCTAGATGACTAGTTTTAAGGCTGTAACTAGGCCTACTCTTCCTTTTTTTGGTTTGCACTATCTTGGTTTGGTTCCTCTAAGTGTATTTTGAGAGTTGTAAGCTCATTATGTTCAGTTACATGATCATTACATGGTAATGGTGCACGGTGCACAAGCTGCTACCTCTTATACGCATTCCTGGATAGAACCATTACCATCTCTGCTCCCCTTCATTAGTAAATTGAAATCAGATACCCTCATATCAACAACCCATTATTTGATCAACTTTTGTTCAAATTGGGGTGTGTTAGATGCTTTATATGTGAGAAATACTAAGGCATAGGGTGGTGCTCGTTACAAGGTTACAATGTATATAGACTTGATAAATGTAATGTCTCATTTATTGGTAATTGTGGACCTACATAAAAATTAACATGATCCAAATTCATCCCTGATATGTAATGTTTTACTAGATTTCTCTTTGTGATGTATGCTACTTGTTTCTATTTTGTCTTTGAGGTTATCTCTCAGTTTTTTTGCTCTCCATTTTGGGACTTGAATTTTGGATCTCATTTTTATAATGATGATAATTAGCATCATAATATCATATATTTATAGTCCAATTTATTCAAATTGATTTTTGCCTGAATGGTTTGAAATAGTCTAATTTATTTGGAATATAGGAAAAATATTTTTGGAGAAAAATATCACCACTCCACTTTAGTGGGTATAAGTCTAAATTATTTGGAATAGAGAATAAGTCTAAAATATTCAAAATAGTCCAAATTAGTTGAAATGATCTATGTCCAAATAGTTTGAAATAGTCTAATTTATTTGAAATTAAAAAAAAAATATTTAAAAAAAGTTTCTTCAGTCCACGAAAGTGTGTATAGGTCTAAATTATTTGAAATGGTCCAATTTATTCAAAATGATTTGTGCCCAAATGGTTTGAAATAGTCTAATTTATTTGGCATATACAAAATTTATTTTTGGAGAAAATTTCTCCACTCCACCGTAGTGAGTATAAGTCCAAATTATTTGAAATGGTCCAATGCATTTATAATATAGCAAATTATATTTGAAAAAAAAATTATCCACTCCACTTTAGTGGGTATAAGTCCAGGTTATTCAAAATAATCTAATTTATTCAAAATGATCTCTGCTCAAATAGTTTGAAATAGTCCGATTTATTTAAAATATAAAAAATTATTTTTAGAGAAAATTTTCTCCACTCCATTTTAGTGGGTATAAGTCCAAATTATATGAAATAGTCTAATTTATTCAAAATTATCTATGCCTAAATGGTTTGAAATAGTCCAATTTATTTGGAATATAGAAAAAATATTTTTAAAGAAAATTTTCTCCACTCCACTTTAGTGGGTATAAGTCCAAATTATTTGAAATAGTCCTTTTATATTTTGTTACTTAAATTCATATTTAAATTTTCTATTAATTTGAGAAAAATTAAGTATTTATGAGGGATAAATCTCCTGTTCAACATAAATTGACCCCTTTATTGACTATTTTGTAGTGCAGGTTGGCAAGTACTAATAGCAGTTAGTTTACAAGAATTTAATATCTTTTATGTTGTAAAAGATAAAGTGTAAATGAGATTGTTGAAATATCTTATTTCTTAGTTAGTGATTTGTGAAGAATTATTTGTATTCTAAACCTGTAAGTGGAGATAGGTTTTAAATGATTTGTAAATACTTGATGTAATATTTAAGTGTTAACACATAGTGGTGTATGTAGTTAGAGTATTTTATAAATTTTTAATGTTAACATTCAGTTGATGAAATAAAATTAATTAATTTTGTTTTATAATAAAATATTTCTTTGTTATTTAGTGAACTATTAGTATTTTGAATTTTATAAACTATTATTTTATCATGATGTCATGCCATTATGAAAATAAAATTCTTATGTAGGGTTGAATTTTAAAAACTATAGATTTATAAAAATTTATTCACGTAATACAAGTTCCTTTAAACTTAAAGATGTAACTTGACAACTAAAATTAGTAATAGCTTTAAGATTATGTATTTGGGCTTGTTGTATATGCAAAATGGAAATTTTGAGAAAATAGATTTGGATGTATAAATTAGCTATAATCACTCAAAACATCAATCTAATTCATAATTTAGAGCCATAAGATTATAATGCAAGAAAAATAGACATTGAATACAACATTATAACCTAAAGCTAAATGATCTAAAAAGGATACAAAAAAAGAAAAAGACTTATTAATTATGGATTATGGATTGCTTATCGAAGACCCATATTTTTAGCATGATGGTATGATGTTGGCTTGATCAATGACTTGGATGATAGTATGGACTGGTTGATCATATTGACATATATATTTTATGATTTTAATAGTTAGTTTAGCCATGGAGGATGGGTTAGTTTAAATAGGCCATAGTAGGAAGATCAATGGCTAATATTTAAAGTTAAGATGAAGATGATTAATGTTGGAGGATTATCTAATGAATTAAAAATTCTTTAGAAGCCTCTAAAATAGAGGCTTTTAAAGAGGAAGGGATAAGAAAGAGAGGATTATAGAATTGGAGAATTATAGAATATATTTAGTGTCTAATCAAGATTAGTTAATGATTAAGGTATGTGATTAGATATATGATTAGGGACTAGGAATGTAAGAGATCCTAGTAATAGGTTAGGGTAGGTGAGATTATAATTTTAAATTTCAATATAATGGTTAAGTGGGATTAGTTAGTGGATAAGAGGGAATTAGGTAAATTAATTAATTTATGGGGTAAGAATAAGGTAGACAAAAGACTAGAAGGATTAGTAAAGATGATTTAGATAAAACTACATGTAATTAGTGATCATTAGACAAAATTAGTGATGTTAGTATTGACTAATAATAATACTAGTGATAATAATTGAAGTGATAAAAATTAGGAGTATACAATATACACATAGTTTATAGTGACTCAATAGAAGTTTTAACTATCTAAAAAGGTTTGGCATTGAGCATAATACTTTGCATTGAATTTATTAACTTTGAAATATTTAATAAATGAACCAATCCTATAAGTTAAATAAATCAACCTTGCATCAAACAAACTAAAGTGTAATCTATTTAGACAACCAAAATCATAAGCAAACATTCCACTTCCTCAAACTCGATTGTTAGCATTGTCCTCTTGGGTGGCCTTAATAATTAAAATATAATCTTAATATAATAGATAAAATGTTTTCATGAATTAAAGAACCCAATTCACTATTTTTTATCTTAGTGGTGAAGATTTTTTTATGTATTTTAGCTTATAGTTTCCCTTTAAAAATCCAATTTTAAAAATAGCTAAAGTGGTCTAAACTTGAATCTTAAACTCAAAAACAATTTTCACTAGCAAAGATAATTGTTTTCTAGTACTCCATTTATTTTTAGCCTATCCAAGCTAAAATAGTACCTCGATTCCAAGAGGCTTCTACAAAAAAAATTATTTTTACTTTGTTGATTTATCAGTGAATGTGCTTCAGAATTAACGTATAAGTGGTTAAAAATAGGTTCAGTTAGAAAAAAAATTTACAATATTTTTAACTTAATATCAATGTAGGAGAATTTTGTTTCAAAATTTATTTTTATTTACTATTTTTAGTGACCTCTTTGCAAATTAAATTTATTCAAAAAAATTGTGCTATTCTGATTTTATTCTGTGAAGTCACTTCAAAAAGGGTGTTGTAATAATCACCTCATTTAATGTTTCTTAAATATGAAAATTGTAACCTCTTATTTTTAATTTCATATTCATGTTTTAAATTTTTTACTTGGTTTTGAATTCCATTTTATATTTTAGTGTGTCCTCCTTGAACCCTGTTTGTTATTATTTTCTTGGAACGATAGAAAATATTGTTAATATTTGTTTGGTTTGGTATTATTTTTATTCATTTTAGTTATCCATGTTATGAAAAAATAATTATGTTATGGTGATGTTATCATACAAATTTGACTCATTATTGTATAATAGTGTAAACCTTGTCCAGGTATTTATTTTAGAGTCATTTTGGAGTCTGTTTAGCCCTACTGTACCTATGTAGCCTTAAGAATAATTTTAGCTTGTCTAACTATAGCATTGACCCAATTGTACATGTAATTTTTTTATTCATAAATTTATATTTTTTAATTTTACCAAAGTTAAGATGATCCTTATTTGTGAATTTGAAATCATAAAATTTATCTTCTACTTGGTTGTGGGGTTCTTGGTGAATTTGTAAAGCGAAATGAACCCTGTCTAGCCTTAGATGTCTACGCATGCATCCCAATATTTTGGAATTCACATTATTCCAAATTGATGGCACCCTAAGAAAATTAACTGATGCAGGTTGTATTTGAGCCTTGACTCTTTGTACATTTTTCTTTGTGTAGTACATCAAAGCATAACTAATTGGATCACAACTTTATAGTGATGTGGTGTCTTATGTTGACATGAGTTATTAATCATGTTATTTTTAATATCCTTGTATGCATAGGAGTTAGTGCTTTCAATGGATTGAAAAAATGGTGTAGTTTTGTGTGTGCTTGAAATGTAAATTTTGGGCATTATAGGTTTGGTGTTTTGTTTTGGTGTGTACTTATATTTTCAAGTTAATTGATGTTAGTCAAATCCTATTAATAAAAATATAATATATTCTATACTAAACAAAATTAAAAAATAATTTGAGTTTAAATCCTATTGATATAAAAATGGTATATTCTATGCTAAACAAAATTAAAAACCTAAACTTAGATTTACAAATCAAGTCACTCTGATTTGGTGTTTTGGTACATTTACAAAGGATAATAGGTATTATAAAGTTAAATAAGAATATTTTATTTATTTTTTAGTAAATTTAATTTGTGATTGTGATTAATCTCTATCATGTCACCCAATAAAAAATATCTTTGCCTTCAACAAAAACATGTGTCTTTCATAGACAAGTGGACAAGGAAAGAATAACAATTAAGGCTAACATAGTGTGGGAATGGATGCAATGGAAAAAACCACCACTATTAGTGGTCCAAACGGTATGGTTTCTATATAATAGGTTATGTCAAAGTTGTTTTTAGATCTTACAAAAAGCAAACCCTATGATTATTTTGATTTTGAATCATCTCTTTTTCAAAATTTTAGATGGGCCAAAGTTATGTCTCCTCATTTTCATTTTGTGAAAAATTTAAATATAACATTTAAAGTAGTCTTCAATCATGAATCTCTAAAAAATTTAATTTTTTTCTAAGTGAGTCTTGGTTGGGAAGTTAATGGGTCTTTAAAACCATAGATGCTTGGATTGATTTCCATTATAAACCCTTATTGAAAGGCATAATGTAAAATTGGTTATAAGGATTAGGTTTTTATACCTTTCTATTTGAGTTAAAATAGGCTAAAGATTCAATTTTTAGAAGTGGCCTATATATTATGGGTGCAAGAGGGTTTTATTTGAACCATTGGTTAATGGATTATAACCTAACTAAGGACAAATATAATATAATTATTTTTTGGGTGAAGCTTCTCCATCTCACTCTTATATTTTTTTTGGATGAAAAATATTTAGCTATCAATGGTCACACTTTGGGCCACTTTATTTATAAGGCTAAACCATAAGATAATTTTTATTGTTCTTGAATCTATGTGGAAATAGATTTAGAGAAAAGTCTATTTGAAGCCATTGATCTAAATCTATAAATATCATTGTATATGCACTATTTAGACTATGAAAAAATACATTTCAAATGCAAAAAATACCATGAATATTCCCACTTTGCTAAGGATTACCAAATAAGCCACTATTCACTTCAAGAATTCAAACACCCTCCCCAATAGAGTTTCATCATGCAGTCCACAAGATTAAGAAGGCATGCTCTGAGTAATCAACAATAACCAAGTCAAAAACAAAAGCAATCGACTATAGTACATCTAATTTTTTTGAAAATTTAGGTTAAAATACTAAAACATTGCCATATTCAAAAATTGAAGAAGTGGAAATACAAGCCAATAAAGTAGCTAAAAATAGTTCAAGAGAGTTTCATGATGGTGCAAGATGGTTGAAATTAAGTGAAGGAATTACAAGTGATCGGCCAATAGTAGATATTCAAAAGAGTGAGGGAAATAAATTTTTGATGCATTAGTCCAAGAAAACCCATCTAAAATTCAATTGGAGCTTAGGAGTATGGTATCATTGAAAAACCTTTTAGATGTTGTTATTGATCCTTGGTATATTGACAATGCTTTGAAACCTTAGTATACTTTTTTTATATCAAGTAATCTATTTTCACATGTTAAAAGAGACGTCTAAATCAAAATTAAAGGAGTTAAAATTGATTAAAAGAGCTACATTGTCCTCTAAAAATTAAGGACTTATTTAAATTAATATTTAAATATTTTTTGGCATTAAACTTTATATATATTTTATTATTTTGATATATAATTTATATTTTTTATTTGAGATGTGATTTTATACCAATAACTATTTAATTGGACTTTTATTGAACTTTATTTATTAACTTTAAATTTTGAAAAATCATGTCAATTTTTCTTCCATTTAATTTGACAATGGGAATATGCATATTTGTTAACATTATTAACAAATATGACAATTCTTTAAATAGTGATGGGAACACCTTCTTGACATCTTATTTATAACCTTACATTTGTCGAAGCATTACAATTCATTAATATTGTACATTATTTTATAAAAATTTAAAAATCATTAATCATGGCTTTATTATTTATCCATCTTTATTTTTTTTTATTTCATTCACATCTTCAATTTTTTTTTTCAATTCTTCTATCATTGCAACTTTTTGTCACCTATTCTCCTTCATGTTCTCTATTTTTTTAATGTAGTCTAAAAGAATTATCTTAATTATTGTTTTTATTGGAAAAGTATATATTTTTATAAAAATTATTTCATATGGATTGGACACTTTAATGTTGAAGTTTCTTGTGATTAAATATTTATGAATTCTCTTGGGTGACATATTAATTATCATTGGTAAATTTCAATTTATTTATTTCAAACATACTTAGATGTAATGTGCCAAGTAGACCATTCATACTCATGAGATATGTGTTCCTATGAACTATTACTCATGAAATATTGGTCAACATCTATTGACTAAAAAACTATGCAATTAAATCTCAAAATAATTTCACAAAATTTGATATACTATAAAAGACTCAGATCTAGGGAACCATAATAAATGATTCATAAGGCATAAAAATAAATCAACCATCACTCTTAACACAACAAGTGATTTTTTTCTTTCTCCACTTTGAAATTAAATTAAGACATGTACCCATAAAACTAAATTAATTTATGAAATTTCAAAAACACATTGTATAATCAAAAGAGTGAAGAGGGTACCAAAAAAGAGAAGATTTTTTTAGTTATACTCTACTTCAAATATTTACTATTGTTATGCCTTTTAAGGTTAACTCTTTTGCTATATATTTTGGTCAAAATTTTCCTACTTATTTCAATGTTTTCTTCTTTCAATAATGTTGATATAGAAAACCCTTCCTTGGATATACGTAAGAGAAATATTCTCTCTTCCCGCTATTATTAATGGATCTTCCACCTACTCGTTTTGCATTTAAGCTAATGTGATATGGTTCACAATTAAACTATCAAAATTTACTCTATGTAAGTTTTTTTTTATCATGTTTATAACCAGAGTTAAACTCAGTTATCAAGCATTTATTTTTACTCTCAAGTTGTGTTGTACACATGCTTGTTTTAAACTTTTTCCTTGCATAGTTTTTGATCTCATGTTTGATCACTGCACAGTCATGTAGGTTGATACCCATTTATGCATCCATAGTTTTTCTATCATCCATGTCCTCATTTTTTTTACAATTCTTATATCATTGCTATTTTTTGTCACTTATCCTCCTTCATATTCTCAACTTTATTTATGTAGCCTAGGAAACATATTATAGTTCTTATTTATATTGGAAAAGTATATGTTTTTTTTTAAAAAAAAAAATCATTTTTGATGGACACTTTAATATTGAAGTTACTTGTGATTAAATATTTATGAATTCTCTTAGATGATGTATTCATTGTAGTTGGTAATTTCAGAGTATTTCTTTCAAACATACCTAGATGCAATGAGTGTTGAGTAAACCATTTATACTCATGATACTTGGATTCTTATGAACCACTACTCTTGAAATATGGGCCAATGTAGGTTGACTAAAAAACTATGCAATTGAACCCTGAAATAATTTCACATAGTTTGATGTATTGTATAAAACCACTTATATAAATTTAAATATCTAGGGACATTCATAATAAATATTTCATAAGACATACATTTATTGAAGGTTTTACAAATGAAGTCATAGGCTAAGTGAAATTGATTGTGGGAAGAACTCCATAATTATGTATTCATGAGATATAATAACATTAAGATAGATGACTTCTTAAGAAGTTTTGGTACTTTACCTTTGTGATTATCACCTACATACAATTAATGTGGGTCATTCATATTTATAATAGATAGGTTCTCATGAACCACTTCTTATAAATTATGGATCCATATAAATAAATTAAAAAAATATATAATCCAATCTCAAAATAATTTCATAAAATTTAATGAAATATTAAAAAACACTTATTTAAACAATATAATTAAAAAAAATAAAAATAAAATGTTTAGGTATGAGGCCAAACAATAAACCATGCATTTACATTAATTCCATTTACTATATTCCCTGTTATCACAATACCCTTAATCAAAATTGAATATTATATTTTATATTTTTTAAATAAAATTTTATCGAATTTTCAATCAAAATTGAATGAATAAGGTGACAAACCTAAAAAGTCAAGGGCTCAATATCCGTGGTGTTGTTTTTGCTGGTGAGAGTGATTTTCTTAGGATCCCTGATCCGTGTTGTGTGGTTTTTGCTACAAATTTCAGCTAGTATGTTGTTTATGGCAAAGGTGTCTATTAGTGGCATTTGTTTCGAAGGTGCAAGGGAAGTCGGAGGATTTGTTTTTTCCCCTAATCATTTAGTAATTAGTAATTGTTTTATTATATTATATATTTTTATTTTAATATTATATATTTTAATTATAATATATATTATATTATAATGTATGTTATATCTTATTTTTTATTTTTTAATTTATTTTAATATATTAATTTATTTTATGTATTTTAAAATATTTTTTAAATTTTATTAATTTAATTTTTGATATATTTTAATTTATATATTTTTTTTTTCTTCAAATTTTATTAGTTAGGGTGGAAAAATAATTATATATTATTTTATAATTAATATTTTTAATTTTATATATAATATTATAATTAATATTAATAACATATTATATATTTGATTATATTAAGTATTTTATTATCTTATATAATTTATTTATATATTTTATTATTATTTCATATATTTTATTATATTATTATATTAGATATTTTAGTATTATATTTTAATATATTATATATTTGTATATTATATTATATATTAAGATTGAGTATATATATATATATATAATATTAATTTATAATACATAATATTATATTATATGTATAATTAAAATTATTTTTAAAATATTAATATATAAAAAATAATTATATAAATATATTTAATCATAATATTATATATATATATATATATATATATATATATATATATATATATATATATATAATTATTATTATTATTATTATTGATGTAGATTTAGTTATATAATATATAGAAAATAAATATATTATATAATTAATCATATTATATATTATAAATATATACACTATTTTTATGTTATATTATATATAGAGTGATATATTATATAACTAAATTTACATCAATAATAATAATAATAATTTATATATTATTATTATTATTATTATTATTATTTATTTATATATATATATATATATTGATTTAAAAATGAGAAGTGATGTAAATTGTTCTATTCACGTGTCTTCCATGTCTCCTTGTTTTGTTTCTATACCTCTTTTTTTTCATTGCACATGCTATCTGTACTAAGTAAACAAGAGCTACGATATAGCAGGAGTACATACTTTTTTTGTACATTAGAAAAATGAAAAATTTTAATGTATATTTAACATTATCAGTATCACTTGAGAATGCATGGTTGTAACATATGATTACAATTGGGAAATCTGAATTAAATTTAGATTTTTTTGTCAATTTCAAAATCACTGTCGTTCATCAATATTTAGTGCAATATTCTCTTGCTCCTCTTCAAGAGTGATAATATTTTGCAAGACTATTATTATAAGAGTTTTAACTTTGTTCTTGTAATTATTGTTCTTATTCTTTTTAATCATTGTCTTGTTTTTATTATAAAGGCCGATTACAATTTCATTAACCTTATCACAATATGCAACAATCTGAGAATCTGACTTAACTAATGCACCCTAAAGTTGTACATTTTCTCTTGATTTCAATCCCATAAATATTATAATAACAAAAAAATACCATTAATACAATCAATAATACTTCCGTAAATATTTAAACTCGATGAAACATTAATCTAATACTTTGTTAAAAAGTCCAGAGAAAAACAATTGTAAATTAATAAAAATAATAATAAATATTTACTTAAAAAATATTTATATTAATGAATTTATTAACTTAATGGTAACAACAGTTAACATTTAAAAAATATTTTTGAGTTTTATATATTATCATGAAAAGTCATATTTTAAGTTAAAGTGCCTTTTCTAAGTAATTCCAACTTTTCCCACTTCCACAATTACATTTCAATTCGATTTTGAATGTATTTTATATGCACTCATGTCCTGTAATAATGCATTGATGACAAAAAGCCAGGCTCTTTCTTAAAGCGTTCGCCCACATAATTATCGCAACTGCAAGCTATAAGAAAATAGCCACCTGTTCCCATGGTATATATTGACAGTACCTACAGCTGTATGAAACCTTCAAGAGGCTAAAAGTTGGACACGCAAGGAAAAGACCCTAAAATTTCATAAACCTTCAGGGTCCATGCTAGATCATGGAAGCTGCCAAAAACTTCAGAAAACTTTGATGAAAAATGCAGGATGGAACATGCAGCTGGCAAATTTTAGAGGAATAAAAATACATGTGAGAGGACACCAGCACAAGATTAGTTGACGGTAAGGGAAGTGATAAAGTGAAAAAGGTATTCAAAAAAAGGCACATTGTCTTTTTGTTTTGCAGAAAATCTGGGATGGTAAGATATCTGTTCGATGATGATTGATTATTTATTTTGCGTTTCGATCGATCTGAATATAGGTTAGAGATTGGAAGATCACAGAGAACATCACGATGGCATCTCCACAATGTATTGCGGCTTCTGTTCCAATAGGCAATGTTTTGCAAGGTTGGAATGGTGTTGCCATAGCAGGTAATTTTTATTTATCTATCTTTATATAAAAGGTACATTGTATTGTTTCTGGGGATTTTTTCCCCCTCTATATCTTTGCATTTGGGTGTTCGTAACCCCTATGTATTGTCCATCAATCAAGAGTTCTCTAATTTTTTGTCATGGATGAATTGGATAAAATTTTTGGTAATAAATCAGGAGTAGATAATCAAAATGAATGCAGGGAATTGGATGGTGCCTCAAATATTACAGCAAAAGAAAACTATATAAATTGTTTTGTGCGGTTGAAAGAAGACAAATAAACATTTTCTTCCCGAACTCAAGAAAACATTTGTTTGATCTTGGCTTTAATATAAACTGCATTTGAATTATGCACAAAAATGCAAATGATAAATTGGGTGGAAGAGAGCTGCATTTGTTGACCTGTACCATGTTTTGATACCCGTAATATGTAGCAAAGGAGAAAAAATGTACTTTTTTTTGCGCATGTCCACGCAATTAAAGACTTTTGGGGGTCTAAATTTATTCATTTCTCCCTTCTCTGCATAATTTTAAGTTATATATTGTGAATTTCTCTTGATATATCTGTATTTCTACATTACATTCATACGTAGACTTCTTCTCTTTATTTTAAAACGAGTCTTCTTGTATTGTATGCATTACAACAATTCCCATTTTGGGAACCTCAGGACTACGCGGCAGATCAATTGTGATGCTCTGTAACCGAGATATGTGGGAGGCCTTTCCCAAATCTGTGCTGCTGGAAAATGAAATTCTGCCATACTTTGCTCTCTTTTCCTATCTGTAATAAGACGAACTGCAGGCGGCGAAAGTGTGACCTTGGCTTACAAAAGAATAATGATCTGCAGAACAAGTCGGACACCCTGTCGCATGAAATGCAACAAGTTCAACCCAAACTTGAAACCACAGTAATAATTCATCATGTCAACATTTGAATAGAGGCAAACAACATTTTTTATTTTTTATTTATCTCTCTCTTATAAAACGAATCTCAGGACTTCGCTCACCGTATAAACTTCCAATTAATAAAAGATATGAAATCAAGGTGATAACATAGAAGGTGCAATGTAATAACGATAAGAAATACAATGTTTCAAAAACGACTAAGATCACCTATGACATGGTGGATAATTTGAAGAACATCAAATTGATTGACAATTCTTTCCATTACGATATATTTATCATCCTTCATGGTATGACATTCATAATATTTATGTAACAAAATATTATTCATAATATTTATACAACAAAGAAATATTTTAAGATGATCACCAAGGTGATAATATGGATGGTCCAATGTAATATCGGTGAGCATTTCAAGTCACTTATGACATGGTGGATTATTTGAAAAACATCAAATTAATTGACAATTCCTTCTATTACGATATATTTATCATCCTTCATGGTATGACACTCATAATATTTATGCAACAAAGAAATATTTTAAGATGATCACCAAGGTGATAACATGGAAGGTCCAATGTAATATCGGTGAGCATTTCAAGTCACCTATGACATGGTGGATAATTTGAAGAACATCAAATTGATTGACAATTCTTTCCATTATGATATATTTATCATCCTTTATGGTATGACACTCATAATATTTATGCAACAAAGAAATATTTTAAGATGATCACCAAGGTGATAACATGGAAGGTCCAATGTAATATCGTTGAGTACTTCAAGGTAATTGAAAAATATTTTCATTACGTTTTATATGGTATGGCACTCATAATATTTACACAACAAATATATATTCTAACAGAATATATCTTCAAAATGAATTATAAATTAAATTTACAAATTATAAATATTTTTTATTTTTTAAATAATAATTAAATTAATTTTATATTTTCAATTACGTTTATAAGTATAATTATTTCGATAGGAATTCTACACTCGTAGTAGTGGGATGGAGTGTAATATACTGATTTTTTCATTTTTATGTTTGTTACATTGAGATACATTTTATACTAACAGCAATAGGGTTGAATGTAATGTAGTGAGTTGTTCACTTTATTTTAGACCTTACATTTTATTTTTATTTGATTGTCGTATGTAAATTTTAACTTTAAATTTGATGGTCATTTAGATTTTTTTATTTTTGTTTTGATAAGTTAATTAAAAATGCATGTTGATTATAAGGTAGAGTTTGGAACCCTTGTTTTTTAAATGAAAACAAATTTTAAAACCCAACACAGTGGTATAACTAGATAAATATCGTTTATCACTAGTCAATAAGAAAATAGAAGAAAAATTAATGAAATTATTAATGAAAAATCTAAGACAATAACTTTGAGATAAATATATATATATATATATATATATATATATATATATATATATATATATATATATATATATATATGTATGTGTGTGTATGTATGTATATATGTATATGTATATATGTATATGTATATATATATATATATATATATATATATATATATATATATATATATATATATATATATATATACACGTATATGTATATGTATGTATGTGTATATATATATATATATATATATATATATATATATATATATGTATGTATATATATATATGAATATATATGATATGACACTCATAATATTTATGCAACAAAGAAATATTTTAAGATGATCACTAAGGTGATAACATGGAAGGTCCAATGTAATATCGGTGAGCACTTCAAGGTAATTGAAAAATATTTTCATTACGTTTTATATGGTATGGCACTCATAATATTTACACAACAAATATATATTCTAACATAATATATCTTCAAAATGAATTATAAATTAAATTTACAAATTATAAATATTTTTTATTTTTTTAAATAATAATTAAATTAATTTTATAATTTCAATTATGTTTATAAGTATAATTATTTCGATAGGAATTCTACACTCGTAGTAGTGGGATGGAGTGTAATATACTAAATTTTTCATTTTTATGTTTGTTACATTGAGATACATTTTATACTAACAGCAGTAGGGTTGAATGTAATGTAGTGAGTTGTTCACTTTATTTTAGACCTTACATTTTATTTTTATTTGATTGTCGTATGTAAATTTTAACTTTAAATTTGATGGTCATTTAGATTTTTTTTATTTTTGTTTTGATAAGTTAATTAAAAATGCAAGGTATTTTGATCATAAGGTAGAGTTTGGAACCCTTGTTTTTTAAATGAAAACAAATTTTAAAACCCAACACAGTGGTATAACTAAATAAATATCGTTTATCACTAGTCAATAAGAAAATAGAAGAAAAATTAATGAAATTATTAATGAAAAATCTAAGACAATAACTTTGAGATTAATATCTCTGAATATATATATATATATATATATACACACACACACACACACACACGTGTGTGTGTGTGTGTGTGTGTGTGTGTGTGTGTGTGTGTGTGTGTGTGTGTGTGTGTGTGTGTGTGTGTGTGTGTGTGTATTAGCAGTTATATATGGTGAATATTAATGTTCAAGAGATGTTAAAAATTAGTAGTTGATTTTAAATTTGACATCTATTTAATTATCATATTATAGTTTCAAAATTAAATTTGTCATTTTATTGAAAGAAATTCTATTTGTTTAGAGAAGTTGATTGAAAAAATGTAATATTTTATATATAAGATAGAATTTGGAGCTTTTTCGAAAGTGTTTTTTCAATCTCAACATAATAATGTAATTAAATTAAATTCATTTGTCATTAATAACATGAAATTTAAAAAGAAAATAATAAAATTATTAATTAATGTAATATATAACAAATCACATATAAATACCTTTTAATTGAGAACTCATAATATTTTTAAGATAAATGTTTTCATTAAATTTTTAGCAATAAAAATAAAAAACTATTTATGGAGTGGCTTAAGGTTTTCAGGTTGATGTTTCTAATTTTTAGCAATAAAAATAAGAAACTATTTACTGAGTGGCTTAGGGCTGTCAGGTTGATGTTTTTAATTGTGCTAGTAAAAACTTATTTAAAAAAGTTTCAAATCAAAATTTTAACCTGTAATAAACATAAAAAACCAAGTGACTATGCTAGTTTAAATTGCAAGGCTATGCTAATAGAAAGAAAGACACATGTAAAACCCTGCTTGTGAATTGGAAAATCTCTTGGTGTGGGTAATGACTCGTACACAACCTTTTTCTCTCACTATCAAAGCAGGTCCAAGTACAGTAAAACAATATCTAATTGAACAACATTGCAAAATGTAAATAGATGACCAAAAAACACATTTACAACAAATGATAATTATATGTTAGAAATAAATGTATAATATTTAAAATCCAGAATTTAATTTTTGTGCATCTAACTACATGTAAATGCACCTTATATATTTAAAATCAGTGTGTCATGAGTAAACTCACCAACCAAAAATGTGTGCAACATTAAAATTACCTTTTGCTGCTCTAATTGGCAACGTTGGGAAGACATTTCTACTACAGAATGTCTTCAACCTTTGAATCTACAGTTAAAGGTTATGCATCACTCTCTATGATAATTCATCTCCTCCACTTTAAATTTTGGGATCTACTTGTGAAGGCTTGCATTGGATCTGAACACATGTATGTTTGTGGAAACTAAATGTGTTTGATAAATTTGTGGATCTGTAGTTATATTTTATAACACCTTATGTGACAATGTTAACAAGACCAACACTTTATGTGAACATGTTTATGATGACAATTTTTTGGAAGTGCTTCCATTGAATTGTTGGACATGGGTATCAACCTTCTAGAAGCCAGTTCATTGCCAATCTTTGCATAACAAATACCAATGTTCTTAGCACAATTTTTTTCCTCGTAAATTGATTAACATCTCAAATACCCAAAACACCCAACACCCTAAATGGAACATGGAAAATGAAGGGCAATGGAAGTCTGCATTGGAGAAGAACTGAAGCGAAGTAGCGAAGAGGCAAATATGCACTCCTAGAGGATGTTGTAACTTTGACAGTTGCATGGTACAGGTGTTCTAAATCATACATGCATGTGTTTTCAATATATATTATATAATTATATTCACTATATAATATTAAAATATAATAATAAATATATTATATATTGCTATAATAAAATATAATATATAGCAATAATTAATATATTAAATATGTTTAATAATATATTATATTATAACATTATAAATTAGTATATAGTATATTTTTTTATTATAATTATAAACATATATTAATATCTGTAATATAATAACAATAGTATTTGTATTATATATTTTATCATGTATATTATTTTTTGATAAATATTGAGGGTTAAAAGTGGGCTCCCACCTATTCAAAGATCAACATTGAGAATTACATAAAATGGGGGTGTTAAGAGTTATAACTAAATTTTACCCACCAAATGGTTTACATCCAAAGAAGGGGTAGCCTAAAAGAAATCAAAGAACAAACCCAAACAAAGAAAAAACCATCCTAGATATAAAGGAATGCCCAAAAAAGGTAAGATACAAAAAAAGCTAAAAATCACATAGTTTTCAAATTATGATAAATTGGTAAACCAAAAAAATAGAAGTATTCCAAAGAACAGTCAAATTCCCCCTACCATGTCAGTGTCCACCTCAACAACATTAGACCCAAGTCCAAAGACTGAACTAGGGACCTATGTCTCAAGTCACCACTGCCACTTAGGTTATCAGTTGGGGTGGGAGACTATGTGAAGGACCCTTTGAAGCTAAAAGAATGCATAAGACTGCCACCCACCATTGTCAATTATTCCTCTTATCAAATGTGTTTTGTCAGAGTGAAGACCCACCCAAATTGACTGTGTCCACCATTGCTTACATCTTCCATTGGATATGCATAGAAGCAGTTATGCAAGGGATAGGTTTCAAAGACAAATCCACCAAACCATCCCTCCTACCATCTAGACCATTCATATCATCTTACACACCCCTATCTTCACATATGTCCACCAAAACCTGGGCTACCAACACCATCTTCTGAGAAGAAAAATGACCAAAGATTATTTCAAGGGTGAAGAAGGGTGCCAAGAAAAATTCTGTGAAAAAATATGACTTCACAACCCCCATGAGCCTCTCTAAAACATGAAATATAAAATCTTGAGTTTTCAAAAAAATTTCCTCCAATTCCTAGATCACTAAGAGGGGAATCATTCCCAAGCAATTTGAACTAGAGGAAAAAAGGAAAGGATTAGCACCCACCTCTAGCCTACTCAACCAAGCACACAAGTTGCCCTGAAGACTAGGCCAAACCAAATTTTTTGCCACCCTCCTGATGACATCCCCATCCTTTATAGTGCAAAACAAATTTATCATAAACATAGAATCCATGTCTGAGTTAGTCTTATTATGCCATAATGGCTACAAGTACTCTTGGCCTAGAATCAATTTGATAGTGTCCAAGACTTCCATATTTGAAGTCCAAAAATGAGACATGAACTATGATCTAAGACCCAATCCTCTAAGTCCATTTCATGTTTATCTACCTTGAGGGAGGTCACATGCTCAATTAGAGCCACATTCTCCAATGTATAGTTAATTATCACTATTAGAGATAGAAAACACCAAAAACTTCAAAGCTGGAGATAGAATGCATCGGCCAAATTAACCAATCCCCAAGATATAATGCAATACCCATAATGACTATGGATCACATCAAATAATTCACATGTGGCCACTTAATGAATACCCCATTATATATATGAAAGACTTGCCAAACATCAAATCTAACGAATGATGATCACTAATGGAAAGTGAAGGATCTTAGATTTGATCAATTAAATCTAATCCCAACCAAGTGTCCATATTGTTATCAATCATAAGATCACTCATCTGGTTGACCCCCCAATTTGATAATAAATCCACCTACTTGTTTGCTTCTCTGAAATAATGTCTGACCATCCATGATGACAAATCATCAAATAATGGGCACACATTCACCATAATATTTTAAATCCTCCATTCCTTCACATGATGATTTTGAAGAGATTCCACAATGATCTTGGTATCCTATTCAATCAGAAGATACTCAATGCCACATTGATGTGCCAACTAAATGCTCAAAATCATTGCTTAAGCTTAAGCTTCATTATTCGTACCATCTTGAGGATTTAATGACAAGGAATTATTCAGAGAACCCACATAATCTCTAATACAACAACTAACTCTCAATGTGCCCATATTGCCTTTTGTTGTGCCATAAAAATTAAACTTTAAAAATCTTGTAGGAGGGGGAATCGAGGAAGTGATATTTTAAGCTAGCAAAGCATTATTGCTTAGTCTTGACCCATTAACAATGGGAATGGTTATTAACATCTAATTTTATTTAATGAACATATCCTAGGATGAAATATTAGCATTATTTTTTTTCTCTTGGGAGGAATCAAATTCATAAATTGCAATTTCTAACTTTATAAAAAAATCAAGCAAGATAAGAATTTGGTCTTAAAGGATACACATTCTTTGCCTTCCCAATCATCTAAATGAGAATTTCAATACCAATAATCCAAAGATATCCTAATAAATCTCCCTCCCAAACCAAGTGCCAGGAAGAATAAGTATGAAATAGAGGAGCATGATCCCAATACCAACTTAGCTTGTTACTAAGTCAATCCCAATAAGAGGCTACAAAAGGGTAGAAAAATAATAGATGATCCATACTTCCCTCCTCTTGCCTACACATGTAAAACCTCTATGGTGCACACCATTCCATCTTCCTGAGTTTGTCTTGGGTCAAAATTTTGTACTAGGTTACTAACCAAGCAAAATCCCCTATCTTAGTTAGCCCTTTTATACTCCAACATAGTAGCTTGACATGAGGAAAACACTTCTCCTTTCTATATGCCAATTGATAGCCAAAATTAACCTTATAATTACTTGTTCTAGACCCTATCTAACCGATTCAATCCTTCTCACAGTTCAAAAACATGCCACATTTGGATAAAATGGATTCGAACAAAACCTTTTAATCATGAAGGATGGGGGAAGTGTCAAGAAGCTTCCAACTCCAAATATATATATATATATATATATATATATATATATATATATATATATATATATATATATATATATATATATATATATATATATATCTATGCCTGCCTTTGTATTAATAGTATTTTACTTTATTTCCCTCAACAATGGATAAAATTTCCCTTGCTTCATGAAAATCTTGTATTCTTGAAGAGGCTTGTGCCCATTCTAAGAATCATCCCAGAAGTCTATTTGTTTTCCATTGTTAATAACCCAAGAAATGTGTTTGGTGATGAGTGGCCTAAAATGGAGGATAAATTTACACAAGTGAGACCCATTGGAAAATAAGTAATAGAAAGTATACCCAATAGATAGTCAGTGCCCAAATACTGTAGTTGCATTATTTTTCTCCATAAGGCCAAGGGGTTTGAAAACACACCCCAGACAAGCTTTACCCCCAGGGTCAAATTCTACAAATATGTATTCTTGATACCATCTCCCCATACTCTTTTAGAACTACACACCTAATCCAATTTCACAAGAGGAAATCTTTATTCAATTCACTACCTTGCCAAAGAATTTTTTTGCAATTTTTATTAATGAATTTAACCACCTTAGCCGAAGGATGTAGAATCGACAGAAGATAAATAGGCATAACATTGAGAACTAATTTTATGAGGGTGATCCTACCCACCAAATACAATATTTTTCCCTTCCAAAAATTTAATCTTTCTTTTAAAGAGCCTAATAGGTTATCCCATAAATCAACTTTGTTAATTCCAATAAAGAAAAACACCCCAAAGTATTTAGTAGGCAACTTACCTATTTTTAAATTCAGACATTGAACTATCCTTGGTTGAGACCATCTATAAATGTTGATAAAGTAGATTTCATATTTTATATCATTCACCATCGGATTAGATGCCAATGAACACTTATCCAACATAGACTTGCAGTTAATAAATTCCCTTAAGAAGGCCTTTCCAAATAAAAATGTATCATCAACAAACTATTAGTGAGAGATATTTTTCAACCCATCCATAACATTGAGGCCCTCAATCAACCCATTTCTATTTGCATCTTGAATGGCCCTACTAAGAGATTAAACCATTAGTATGAAAAAGAAAGGATAAAGTGGTTCCCCTTGCCTAAAACTTAGAGAAGCTTCAAAAGCCCTTGAAGGACTGACATTGGTCAAAATAGAGAATTTTGGGCTAGACATCCCACCAAAAATCCATTCCCACCAATTCTTATCAAAGCTAAAATTTTCCAGCACTTTCATAATAAATATCCAATTAACTCAGTCATAGGCCATGCTGATGTTGAGCTTTATGAGCATGCCTTTTTTATTAGAAGACATCAAAGAGTATAAAAATTCATTAATGATGATTATACCATCCTAAATATGATGACCTGGAATAAACCCTCCACTGTATGGGAGAAATCAACTGAGAGATGTAGGATTTCAACCTTAACGAGATGGATTTGGAAATCATCTTGTAAATTACATTGCATAGAGTAATCTGTTAGAAATGTCCAAAGGTGGATTGAGAGGGCCCCTTAGGAATCAAAGAAATAAATGTGTAATTGATATCAGAGTTGACATTTTTGTGATATCTAGAAAATTCAACCACAATTGTAACCTCCTCCCCAATAATTGGCCAAAAGGCTTGATAAAAAGCCATTGGGAAGCCATCAGGTCCTAGACTTTATCTTTATTTATTGAAAATAACCCCTTATTTAATTATTATAGAGAGAAAGAGGATAGGAGCATATCATTTTGATACTTCAAATGCAAATGAAGAATGGCCCTAAGAATATTGTTTTAAGAGATAAGATCTGAAGCATTAGGGCAAGCTAAGAGAGAATTGGAGAAACTAACAAATTCATCCCTTACATTATAAATCTAGTATAACTCATTATCATCCTTATCCATAATTCTAGATATTCGATTACAAC